>CATNEM010000158.1:0-190000 GCA_950096795.1 Macrostomum cliftonense
ACCAAATCAAATTTACTCATAACGAGGCAATTCCTAGTCATTTCAGATGTATTGTTGTTGGAGAATCAGGCTCAGGGAAGACATTCAGAATCTTTAACATGCTTCTCAGACCAGGATTTCTTGACTATGACACACTGCACATCTACTCACCCACTCTGTATCAAGATGTGTATAAGATGTTGATTGCAGGTCTACAGAACAAACTAAAAAAGGAGCATATCATTCAGTGTTTTAATAACCAATCCAAGCTGCCCAGTGATCCAGAAATTGTCGCCAGTGAATATGCTAGCCATATCCCAGATAATGAAAAGTGGCACGACATTAAAGTGTTCACATATGGGGACCCGCAAATTGATCCTAAAACTAAACTTCTCCCTCAGCCTGATGAACTGGAAAAGGGAAGGAAGCACTTGATTGTCTTTGATGACTGCATGACAGGGCCCCAGAAGCAAATTGAAAACTATTTCACCAGGGGTCGACACAACAACTGTAATGTAATCTATATTACCCAAAACTGGTTTGAGTTGCCAAACAAAACTATTCGTGGGAACTGCAATCTGATCCTCTTGTTCCCAACCATACCGCAAGACCGACTGAAGAGGTTAAGTAACGAGGTGATTGCTCCTGCCCATTTTACTAAGCCTCCATTTGATCGAAAGGTATCGCAGGAAGAATTTGTTAACCTATGCTTTGAGAAGTGGAATAAGCCTTATCAGTTCGTGATGATTAACAAAGAGAAAAGAACAGTAGCGTAATTTAAAAAAAAACAAACAAAAATGTCCATAAACTTTGCTGGTGAATCTACTAGTGGCTCCACTGCACACTCGCTTGCTTTCCTTGACAGGCGCTACATTAACGTTGAAGAAAAGATCCCAGAGATCGGACCGATTAGAGACCGCTTAAAACCATTGGAAAGGTCAGCACACCATCATCAAATAAACATTGAAGACTTGCGGGCAAAAATAGCAAAGCTGACCGCCATCGTTGAGACTCTAGCTCAAACTCTCAGATCGGAAATCAATGCAAAAGACATTACTATAAGAACAGCGATTAATAAAAAGCGAGACATCCTTGATTCCTATTCAAAAGCTGAGACTGATGCCTTATTTACCGCTTGGAGAACAACCATTAATCAAAATGTAGCAAAAATAAAAAAGATAGAAAGAGATGTTGCCACGCACACAAGCTATCTGGATAGAATTTATAACAAGTGGGGGAAAACTTTGAGACGAATTAGTCGCCTAGAGCGACAGCACAATCTCCCTGACATTGACATTGAAGACGCCCGATCGTAAAATAGAAAAAAAATTTTTTACCTATAAAAAATGGCCGAAAATGATTCTCTGTATGACCCGCAACCAAATATGGCACCTAGTGCGCCTCTCTATCCTACAATCAATACTTTTACCTGCAACTCTCAACAGTTCCGACTTGTAGAGATTCAGAAAATGCGAAATGACATTGAAACCGCCATTATGAAAAACTCTAAAAAACTGAAACGCTTCAACAGCCAGTGCCAAGCTTTCGAATATATTAATATGGTTCTCGGGTCAGTGTCAATTCTAAGCGGATCTGCAGCTGCTGTTTCTACACTTCCCATTATCACCGCACCAATCGCCATTCCACTTGGAATTATTGGGGCCTCGTGTGGGCTCATTTCAGCGGTTACAGGAGCTCTAACTCGAAACAGACGCCAGAAGCTAAAGCATCTGCAGGAAATGCAAGCAAAACAGAAAAGCATCTAGACTTCTATCACCGGGTATATTTCAAAAGCAATAGAAGACAAGTTCATTTCAGAAGACGAGTTTCAAAGCATTCAAAAACTTTATGAGCAGCTCAATGAGCAACATGTACATCTGAATAGCATTGATGACATGAGCCAATTGAGAAATGATATCGAAACTGTCTTCAAAAACTATGCAATCAAACACGCTTCAAAGAAAAACTAAACATTTAAACCTAAAATGATATCCCTATAGCTTTTTCGAGTCTTAGTCATTGCATATAAAACAGTCATACACAGCTCTCCGCAAATATCACTGCTAAGCCCCTGCAGAATAAAGTCTGAGCGGTAGATTTTTGGAGCTTCCATATATTCCCTTAGCTCATCAGGAACGCCCGTCCCATAGCTATCAAAGTAGTAGTACTTATGCTTTCTGTTTGGATCAATCACCCAGCAAACCCAGTGAGACCCTGGTTTTTCAGCAGTGTCAAAGTTCATGATGCCACATTCTTCGATGCCACATTCTTTCAGTGCGTGGGATTCAGGTAATGTATCCTTCATAAAGACGCCTTTAAAGTTTGGGATTTCTAGTTCTTTTGCCAACTGTTCCAGAAAAATATTTGTCGTCATTATTTTTTGTCATTATTTTTTAAATTTAGTCTACGTTTTTAAACCTTATACTTCAACCTCCAGTGCCCAAATGGAAGACTCGTAACATTGTTTTGAAAGACAACCCTCTTGTTATCTGCCCCTGACAGGCCAATCTTTTTCTGGTTTATGGTAAAAATATTATGGTTCTTCGACTGAAGCTTTACAAACTCATGTGTAGTTTTCTTATTATGTAACAGGGCATCTCTGTAGGCCTCTTCATGCAGAGAGTTCTTAACTACATGCTTTGGAATCCCCTTGGACTTCTTAATTAATTTTCCTGATTCATTGCTTTCATCGCTTTCACCGCATTTAACAAAATACGATTTTGATCTCAAACCAATGAACTCGGAGATAACATCACCTGCCTCTACATCTTTCATTTTACCAATTACTTTTTTATTGGATGGGTCGAACACTTGATCCCCTTTCAAAGTTTTAAATGATTCTGGGTACTCTGACAAATCGTAAGGGTTTTGGGGGAGGTGGTTTTGTTCAAGCATGTCCTGATAGATGTCCTTAGTCTGAATGTCTAGAATTAGAGAGTCGGTGTCAGTGTAAAGAAGTTTTAACCGAGTGTCGCCTGTGACCGAGCTCCGATCCCCATATTGTCGTTTCATGTCATAGAAGAAACTGTACATAAGACGCTTCGATTCATCAAGCACAGTGACACCTGTAAATATAGGTTTGCAGAGTGTTGCTTTTGTCTTATAGAATAGAACAGCCCCTAAGTAATCGTTGAAGACGTGAAGTTCCTTAAAAGTCGGTTTAGAAATATTTCTCTGAATGATGTCACGCTCATGAACGGTGACGAGTTTTAGATTCGTACGGTTGCGCTCATTTTCAAGAGTCTTGCCGTATACAGAGTTGTTTGCCAGCTTGAACAGATCCTTGTCAAAGTTGTTGGTTGCTTTGGCTCTGAACTGGGTGTTCTTTTCTATGTAGGGTTTCATCCACGCTTCTTCTGTAAATTTGAGGGCCCTATGTACATTTGTGACCCTACAGCCTAAGGATATGAAGTACTGTAGCAGCTTATAATGAATTTTGTAGCGAGTCTTGTTGTGTAGGTTTTGGGTGAGTTTTGCTGTGTGTTCGTTTTCTGTAGACAGGTTCCACGTGCCATCTGGGTGCTCGATAATCTTTGGGCAGTTAATATTCTCCGGGAATGGCGCAAAGTCAGAGAAATGATCATGGAGTTCATTGGGAATTTCTACGTCAACCTCGTAAATCGCAGGTATCGAAAACGCTGGGTTTATTTGTGATACGGGGAGCCACTGGAAGTCTCTCACAGGTAAGTCTTGACTCATTGCCCAACCATAGAGATTGTTGGCGTCTAAATAAACGATATAATTTGTGGGTTTCGTTGGGTCATAAGATTCGAGATACGGATTATTCGCCTTTCCATATCTGTTCACGCAGATTGATATGCCGCCTCTTTTCGCTGTGTCTATAAAATTGTACATGTCAATGTCGGTTAGAAGTTCAACATACCAGTCTGGGTTTTCATCCCATTTCATTTTAAGTAGAGATTCCCAGCTGGTAGCAGGCAAACTTACATAATGTGCGGGATCAAGACCATATGCTGTGTACCAGGTGTTTCTGAAGGTTTGAAACACATCGGCCAAAAGAAAAACATCTGTGTAAAGATAAATCATGTGGTACTGAAAAAAGTTTTGGCAGTTGAAATGTTTGTAGACTGCTTGTGCGTGCTCATAGTCTTTGTCAGAAATTCCTGAGTTTTTTAGCTGCGAGAAGAACTTTTCTTTTGGTGGAAGTTCGCCAATTCTCTGAAGCAGCCGTCGAAGTGCAAATGGTCTCTAACTTTCGGATTCTTTAAACTGTCTTCAAATGCTTTTCTGCATATGTAGCAACGGGTCGCTGATTGAAAATTGATCTCATCCTGTTCGGTCATATTGATTGGCACAGGTGGGATTGAGCTAAATGTTCTACGTAACTCTAGCATTCTAAATATAAACTGTTTAACACAGTCTTCCCCGAAGAAGTGGTTATACTCGATGACATCAGAATTTCCAAGATGTCCATGATTATTGTATTTCCAATTTCCAATGCAAACGTATGCTACTGAATTTGGGACGTGCTTGCCGTTAACATTTGAACATTCAAAGTCGGCAAATACAATAAAGGGAAGTTTCTCCATCTTGTGATAATTTTTAAACCGTAAATACTTCTGGTTACCGAAAGGAAGAGAGCAGTTAGTTGGATGGTCCTCACAGGTGAGTTCATGCTCTGTGAGTTTTGCCTCCCGACTTTCTTTACCACCACAATAATACTTAAGACACAATCTGCAGATAGATACGGCTTCTTTGTGGTTTGTCATTTGCTTGTGAAGGAGCCTGGAAAGATATTTAATCCAAACATAATGAGCCTCAGACTGTAAGTTTCCAATTATGAGAAGATCGATTTCTATGCGTCTGGCTGCTGGGTGTCGGGTCGGGTCTTCGTCTAGAATATTCTTGCTACTCCTAACAATTTTAACTTTCTCTTTGCTTCCATTCCACTCGAATACGGTGATTCTGATTTTATTATTAAACACTTCCTCTAGTTTGGGGATTTGAGAGACTGCTAAACCTCCTTTCTCAAATAATATTCCTTTGCTGATACACTTGGTAAAATACTCGTCAAAGTACGTCTTATAATGGGAAGTTCTTTCAGGATGGGCTCTATCCTTGTCGTACAATAATGCTGACAAAACCGCCCACAAAGCGCAGCAGTTGTCATAGTTCTTCACGTTGATACAGGCCTTTTTATTGGCGAGCTTTGTTGGCAGCTCCAGGTAAGAAGAAGCTTTAAGGGGATCGAATTTGAAAATCATAGCTGAAACTTTTCGAATCCCAGTAACAACCCAACCAAAACCTCTTGATGTAAAGGCGTCAATCTTTTTACTAACTTCTTGTAGAAAAGGGTCTGGTGAATCGGTTGGACTAAAGGGTGAAGCCTTAGTGGTCATGTAATATTCAAGATGTTCGGTGGGTTTCGTAGGCATAAAATTCCAATAAAAACGAGAGCTGAAGCTTGAAGGTTTTGCGAGTTTTAAGTGTGTGATTGATAACTGATTGAATGTCATCTCTAAAGTCATTTACGTCAGGAGTCGTTGTGTTGGATGTTGTTGTGGATTTTGCTGTGTTGTGTTTGTCGGGAATGGTGTACTCTATGTAGTGGTCTGTAAAAGTTCTCTTTGCAAATTGAATGTCTTCTTGGTTCATCTCTGCCTCAATTTGGTGGATTGTTCTTTCCAGGTCATCCTGTTCCTGTTTATTCTGTGGGTATTTAGGTACATTTTGCCCTGTGAGAGTTTGGTACTTGTTAACTAGGTTGCGGCTCTTCTGTTGGTGATCAGCTGCTGGGTTTTTTACTGGGGTGTACTGATCTGATGACTGTAGTTGCTTTATTACTTCTAATTGTTTCTCATAGCTGCCTAGGTATCCTGGGTCTGTATTGAACTTTTGCTTACAGAGTTCTTGAAGATATTTGCTTTTGTCCTGAAATGAAAGATTTTGGCTTCGCGAAAAATCTTTAGAAAAATAAGAGTTTACAGAATCTTTTGCTGGATTTGCTTTCGGCATGTTTTTTCTATCAGTTTAAAAAAAATTTTTTGGGTGGTCACCCTTAGCTTTTGCTTGAACTTCTCTGGACTAACAACTTTTTATTAATTTTAGTATTACTGATCAGATCCCTGCTTTTATCTTTTCACATCCGGAGCATTGTAAATCCTGCTTTATGCAATGTCATTATAGCTTTTATGACATCGGATTTTGAAATGTTTTCGTTTTCCCAAAGGCAGCCTTCACCCGCTTTAATTGTGACTCCCTTTTCTCTCGCGATTTTCTGCATCTCTAACTGGTGAGCCCTGTCATTGCCCGCTTTCACAGCCGTTGCAACACCTCCAGCAACTCCACCTGCTGCACCAACTGCACCTGCAATGATTGGAATCAGTGCAGCGAGAGGCAGGATTCCCCCAGTCTTTTCATCTGTAATGCTGTGATTGCAATCTTTACAATGGATTTGCTGCTGTAACGAATCGACTTTCACTTTCATGCCCTTAATAGTTACAAAACCTGGTTGTTTGGAGTCGATGATTTTGCTAATTTTATTAACTGTTCTGGTTTCAATCATTTTTTTGTACATTTTTATTTTTTAATTTATTTCTGTGTCACTTGGAATGACGAGAAGTTCTGCTCTGGCAAATGATCTTGTAGGGGATTTAGGATTAAAGGCTTGAGACAGAAAATAGTAGTCACCAGTTGCTGTTGTAAAGTGCCTGTCTATTTTATGTACATCTAAACTGAAATATGGGTCAGTTGCTCGTCTCTTTGTGTCCTTTTCTAATTCTACAGCTTGAGACTGTTTTGTTTTAAGCGGCCTTGCTTCTTTATAACGCGAAGCTACATCAATGACAGTGAGAGCGTACTTATACCCAGAATCGTTTGGGAGAAACAGAAGATCAGCTTGGTGCGCCTCGTTAGGCTTATAGATGTTGAAGTGGGGTCTTGTAAATTTAACAGGCGGGAAATAGACTTGATAAACAGCCTGTTTAGACAGCCATTTTTCTACTATTTGTTTTGGTTCTTTACTGAGTTCTGTTAATTTGGAGACGGCATATTTACCAACAAAATAACCATTGTCACGGTAATAGATTGCTTGTAATTTGCTCTCAGTCATTATTTTTAATTTTATTTTAAATAAAAATGCCAGACATTCACGGAATAATCGAAAAGCTTCCGAAGCCAAATAATGGTTGGACAATCCCTGGATATAAGTATTGTGGACCTTTGAACCCTCTTGAAATTCAGTTAGATTCCAACAATGTGCCTAATCCGGGTCATGAGCCTGTAAATGAGCTTGATGAGGTATGTATGGAACATGATATTAAGTATCGCGACTTCCCAAATGAAAAACACTGATGGGATAAAGAAATGTTAAGAAAACTCGATCTCATGGGACCGTCAAGCGGGTTTAGAGAAAGCATTGCGCGCAAATTAGTAAAGACTGTCATATCTGGTAAAGCAAAGCTTGGAGAAGGCGCTTCTTCCTTAACTGAACAGCTCCGTACATTTATTGAGGCGCTTATTGGTCTGGATATATGCACGGTACGCTGTACGCTCTAAAATTGAACAAGCTGGGGAATTCCGTACTCGTTTTATCCTGGCTTTCACATTTTTCCATAAATATGGAACTTTCACATTTTTCTATAAATATGGAACTTTCACATTTTTCCATAAATATGGAACTTTCACATATTACGCATTCACTGTGTAAAAAACGAGTACGGAATTTTTTTTAATATGCAAAAAGAAGTGTAACGGAGTTACTGTTGAGTTTTAAAATCATTAATGCGATCTCGACACATTAGCCTTTAGCTCGGGACGTGAACATGGCAAGAAGCGCACTGTGTAGCAGGTTTGCAGCTTGGCCTTGAGTCAATGTCGGCATTCGCAGCGGCCGTGATGTTCTTGCCATACTGGAGCAACGTATTGTAGCTGTACGGGGCATAGCGCAAGGCCGGAAACTCTGCACATAGCTTATAGAAGCTCTTCATCCGATCGATAAATTTCACGTCGCACTCCAGTTTGACTGCCAGCTCGTCTCGTGTTGTGTCTGATTCCAGCAGATGTTGAATCACCTCCGCCTTCCTGAAGTCAATGGCGCATTTGAGCTCCTCTAGCTTGTCGCCAACCTTACACAGGTTTAGAAAGCAATTAACTCCGGTTGTTGAGCTCAAACTACTCGTGAGCAATCCTTCGATCTCTGGATAGCATGTTTGCAAATCGATTCTCTCGTTTCGAATGTTCGCCAACCATTCGCGCAGCTTTCCAATCACGACGCTTGCAGCGTTGTCACGCTTTGTTCGTTCTTCCCCGTCCTCATCCTTCGTCTTGGCGCTTGCTTTATTGTTTACTGCTTCTAGCAGTCTATAAAACATTGCTCTGTCATCGCGTTCAAGCGAGTTTAGAACAAGAGTTAGAGATGACTCGTCTTTTTTCGCAATCTTGGCGATGCTTGCCTTGATTTTCTTGATTTCTTCCTCAGTTGAACGGGTCGACATTCTTACTATTGACTTTCAATTGAAAATGATTTGTGCGGGAGCAAGTCAGGAAAATGAGCAAGTCAGGAAAATCTTTGGGCAGGAACTGGGGGGCAAGGGCAGGGAGGTAGTTCCTCTTTTCCATGGGAAATCCCATGGAAAAGAGGCAGGGAAAGAGACGGAAAAAATCGGGAGCTTGGTGTACGCTGTGTGGAAGAAAGCCGCGTTGACCACGTAGACTATACGTGCGAGCTTGTGGTAGGGGGGGGAAAGGGAGAGAGCTTTTCTACTTCTCTTTCCCTAAAGCCCGAGACAGTAATCTCGGCTCACATTGCTCGCCCTTTCCTTATGCTGTACTCTCTTCCCTAGGAGGCGACCAATTGTATTGACCAAAAGTAGCGACCAAAAGTGGCGACCAAATCCTTTGCGATTTTGGTCGCTACTCTGAGTTTTGGTCGCTACTTTTAATCGTTACTTTTCCGAGGCAAATTACAGTTGCTTAATAATTTCTGCAAAGTTATAGTAGCTGTCGTAATCTTTAATAGTTACCCCATGCAAATAATGCCAGTGAATCTTAACCGCATGATTAAGATTCGGGATAGTTGGTTCAATGTTAGGCCAGAATTTTTTCATATATTCTTTGCATTCCTTCTTGCATTGGTACTTAGATTTGTAATTGGGATGAGGCTTAACATAGTAAGATCCTGGAGAGACAGTTGGAAGCATTTTTATTGAAAATTTATAATTTTTTTTCGGGGTGAGTACCCTGAGTTGATGCTTGAATGTGTTTAAGTTGCTAGAATAAGGCTTAGGTTTAGTGTCTCCGGATGAAAGCGGGAGGTGCATTGAACTCGCTGGGATAAACGAAATTATGGATTATGGATTATGATTTTTTTTGCATGTTACGAGGTTTTTGTGGCTGTCCCAGTTTTTTCCTCTGTCCCAGAGGACCCATTGGGGAAAAGATACGAATCTATGGGGACATATTAAATTTAGGCTAGTGAATGGGATCTGGTGACTTTTGGTCAAAAAGGGGAGGTACCCTATTTTTGCTGAAGTGCTTGGGGATATTTAATTTAGTTATAGGCGCATATAGAAAAGGGCGATTCTTACTGTCCTGAAAGCCCCGTCTTGCATTCTACTCCTTTCGAATATGTCACGCAGAGTTGCAACAGCAGTAACTTGCTTGACTCCCGGTGTACTCTGCCTGACAAATGTGTGCAACATGCACAACTGAGCTTGCAGATTTTCGGCATCGAAGTCAACCGGGTGATAAGCCATCAGCGACACTGGAATCGAATTTAGTGGTCTTCCATTAGCAGCTCCGATAAGCAGTTTCTCCATGTCAGTAAGCGTCTGATAAGCTGCCTGATTAAATCGGCATTCCAATTCTTGAATAACGGTATCGATCGCTGTGCAGTACTGAAGTTTGTAGTACTCCTCGGCGTCCACTGTCACAGGCTGATTCTGATTTAGTCCACAACCTGGAAGACCTTGCACCAGGCGGATTGGGACATGTCGTTCTCTTGGCAGCTTCGGCTCGATGCCGAAATCCTTGGCACTCTCGACAATCGCATGAAATCGCTCATGGAACATGTTTCGCTCGCGCAATAAGGCACCCTTCAAGCAGTCAACACCAGTGATGGTGCTCTGTGCAGTAGCGCTAGCACTCTGCATGCTGGTGGCAAGTTGCTCCGCAAGTAAAAATATTCCTCGTGCCGTGTGCATTCCAAAGTAGACCGAAAACTTCAAAAGTACCTTCTGGAGATCCAACGCCTTTGATCTGATCTCTCCAGAGGATTCGGCAGCGATTTCACTGAAGCACTCGAGCAGGGGCTGCTAGCTGCGCAGCAGAGATTCTATTGCCTTGCTTCGAACAGTCCATCGTGTTGGGCAGAGCATGTAGATGTTGTAATTCGCTTCATCGTTAATAGCATCACAAACGCTTTGAAACTGTGCCAAGCGCTTTGGAGAGGCCCTAAGGAACACGGCCGTCTCCTGAACTGCACTTAAAGCGGCACTGACGACACTAGACTCACTGGCGCACTTCTGTAGCGTCAGCTGCAGACAGTGATTTGCGCAGTGAATGTGCTGTGCAAGTGGCTGTTCTTTTCTGATGCGAGTGGCAGTGCCTGTCAACCTTCCACTCATGTTTGGGGCACCATCATACGCTTGACCTCTGAGATCAGCGAGGCTTAGGTTGCAGCGGAGTAGGACATCCTTCAGTGCTGCAGTGATGGATTCAGCGTCTGTTCTGGACAGTTCGTACATGCCGATGAAGTCTTCGTGTACTTCCAATTCAGGCTTGGCAACCCAACGCAAAGACACAGACATCTGCTCCTTGCAGCTGATGTCACGAGATTCATCGGCGATCAGTGCGAAGGTCTTTGACTTTTCCGAAACCTCGTGCAGCAAAGTTCGAATGACCTGATGCGCCATGATCTCCATCATTTCTCCAATCACATCAGCGCTCAGGTACTTTGGCTTTTCCAGAAAGGGCCGCAGTTCAGGTACGTCGTCACACCTCAAAAGCAGCAGCTGTCTTAAATTGCCCTCTATCTCTTGGTGATTCCTGACTGCAATCCCTTGGCGCATCAGGAATCGCAGTGAGCTTAGGACCCTCACAAGGTTCTCACGGTTGCGCAATTGTTGCTGCGAATGATAAGTGCCCAGCTGGTCACTGATGGTTGTTCGAGCCTTTAGTAGACTTGTGACCTTCTCAGAGGCTTCTCTGTAAAAATGGCTGCTCTGGTGCTTCTTCAGCTTTTCAATTGCCTTCTTCCAGTCAGAAAAGCCGCGAGAAGTGAATGCACTTTCACCACAGTTGCTGGTAATTTTCATTGCTGACTTAACAGCAAAGCGGCAGAAAAAGCAGAAGAGCGAACCCTTGGATGCACAGTAGGTTAACCAGTCAAATTGGTCAAACTACTGGAGCTGGCATGATCGAGCTCCACTGCTGCTGCTTATCTGCTTGCAAGTTGAGTTGGATTTTGGACGGCTTTGCATCGCTATCTGACAGCATCCACAGTCCAGTGTAGCAGCGACCTCGGTGGCAGCACCGGATGGGGCAGCAGCAGCAGCAGCAATGTCGGCAGCAGCGACCTCGACGGCAGCACCGGCTGGGGCAGCGGCGTCATCTTCGGCAGCAGCGACCTCGACGGCAGAACCGGCTGGGGCAGCGGAAGCAATGCCGTCAGCAGCGACCTCGACGGCAGCACCGGCTGGGGCAGCGGCGTCATCTTCGGCAGCAGCGACCTCGACGGCAGAACCGGCTGGGGCAGCGGAAGCAATGCCGTCAGCAGCGACCTCGATGGCAGCACCAACTTGGGCAGCGGCAGCACTGGCTTCAGTGGAATCAGTGGAAGTTGTGCTGAAATTAAAAGTTGTCATTTATAAACACTTGAGGACAGGTCCAGATTGCATGAAAACAGTAATGAAATTGCTATTTTATGCTTTTAAAATATAAAGTGCGAGCGTACTTACCAGTACCAGTCAGTTAACTTTCTGGATCGTTTGGCTGCCTCCTTCAGTTCTTCTTGGCGCTGTCGCTTTATTCTTTTAGCCGATGGCATTTTACCGATTTGCATCGGACTGTCAGTCGGAATGTCAGAGACGCCAAAAAAGGGGCTAAGAGCACTAGGCTTAGGCGCATTTAAAAAAACGGTAGTGTAGTGGAATAGGATTGAGGGGAACACCATGAACTATTTATTATATGTCCACATTGAGCGGGGCGGAGGCCTATAATGAATGAAGGAAGGAAGGGAGTAGAAGCTATGTTCATACCCCCTGTACATTCTTACATGTACATTGATCTTTAAGGCCCTCTCCCTCCCTCGTACCCTCAGCTCCCAAACCTCAGTCAGTCCTCAGAGAACCCAAGTCCCAAAACCCCCCACCCCTTGCCCACCGCTGTTAATCAAAATTCAAAAGGGCACATGCAGGATCATGCTAAAATTTGGGGGGGCTCGAGCCCCCCCATGCCCCCCCGGTTCCGACACCCATGCCTTGCAGTTTGAGGAGCCGGTCGCAGGCGGTCTTCAGATCCAGAACACTGGACCAGATGAGGCTCCCATACGTGATGCTGGGCCTGATGATGCCGGTGTAGATCCAGCGCACAGTCTTGGGGGAAAGACCCCAGGTGGGGCGATAAAACTTATTGCTTTCGGCGCAGTGAAAGATTTTACGTCTGACGAAGTAAAATGCGAGAGTGAAAGCATCCTGAACTGTTTTTTCAAAGAAAGCAAACAGCGAAAAATCAAAAAATATTGTTTCTGCCTTAGCGGCGCTTCTCGCAGATTATAGGTGTAAAAAACTAGTACGAGACTAGGCGTCGCTTCTGCAGCCCATGATTTTGAGGATTTGGAGCATTTGGAGATGGCTGATTCTCTCCGTACTAGTCCTTTTAGAAATATGTTTGCCAATCGCTTAGATATTCCTAGTACATTGTTGATAGGCACTTCGACATCCATGACAGAATCAAAAACAAACACAAACATCCGAGCCAATCGAGTTGGACAGCACGGTCGCAGTGATGATAACAGGTCGGTAACACAGTGCGGCAAAAACCAGGAGCCACTCTGGAGGCTCGCGCAGCTTGCCTTTCGATAGTAAACGCGTGAACTCACAATCAGCGGGCAACTGAATTGGAGAATTCGAATCAGCTTGGCCACTGCCTTCTGAAACTGGGATCTGCTCCTTGCGAGCTACATATCCGCATGCATCGTACAGTGCAGACTGTTCTTCATCAGTGGGTATGGAGGAATTAGCGCTGTCTGTCGAAGTCGAAACTACTCGTAGATCATCGAGATGTGCGAGTTCGTCGTCCGACAGCTCACCATCGCAACAAGCTGCTCGCGGGTGTTCCGGAGCTTTATCGTTGAGCTGGGAGCATAATTGCATCCTGCGTAGCTTTGCACTGATTGATATTTCCTCTACTGAAATGAAGTAGCATCCACCGTGCCCTTGCCTGTATATGGAGAATTCGCTTTCGAGTCGATCCTGTCGATCCTGAGTAGGTATGGATGGTTGTGTTATTTAAATGAACAATAACAAAATAAAATGATTAATTATATGAGAAGTAATAAGCGTCGTCATTTGGAATTTAAAAAAAGATTAATCAACTCACCTAGACGAACATACTTGAATGAGTGTTGAGCCAGAAGAAACTTAGAAATTTCCACTAAGACTTGAGAAGTTTGAACCACAGCCTTTTGGGTCTCCGTGGTCAGTGACCGAGGGCGTGACGGACCACGTCCACCCTTCATTTGTTTGACCATCGAGGCGAAATTCATAAGAGCAATTGATGGTGTGGCCTAATAACAAGCGTTTGTTCTACAACTAGTAGGGATCAAAGCCAAGTTTGAAAGCTATTCCACCGCAATACGAGCGTACAGGCGGCAGTTTCCGCGATTTGGTACCCTGGTACCTCCTGTTGCCTGTCGTAGACAACGCTAACAATTTGGGACAGCCTACTGCATCTGCCGCTGACTCGCGGCTCGTTTTGGAGCAGTGTCCGCTGGAAGTGCATTTCCTGGTTTCGATAGCGCATGAACCACTTGCCGGGGCATCTGTGCGCTCACCAATCGTAACGTATTTGCCGTTCATCGTGGCCAAAAATACGCACAAGAATCGCGTTACGCACTTTCCCGAGCACTGCATTATTCGGCAGACGCGAACCGCGACGGCCACGCAGAACCGGAAACACTTCAGATTAGGCGGCTCTCTGGCATCATGGGGATCGGCAGTTTGATCCAAAATGCATTCCTCCTTGTCGCACAGTTTGTCCATGCAGGGTATTAATCTCCACGACACTGGTGGTAACTCTACTGTGTACAGTATTCGGCATCCCTCGCACGGCCTTGCTGCAAAAGCCGCGGCAGCTGTTGGTCGCCCAAGCTGCTCGCGCGAGGAGGCTGAAACAGTTAAAGAAGCATCGCCCGACGCGTTGCCAGCCGGGGCATCGCCCGACGCGTTGCTAGCCGAAGCATCGCCTTACGCGTTGCTAGGCTTGCAGTGCACTGGTTTGCCGGTGCACTGCACCGGGGCTTGGCGAGGGCGAGGGCGAGGCTGCAGTACACTGGTTTGCCGATGGTTACAATGAGGTGTGATACTGGTATCAATCGTGGAATTGAGTAATCTGGGGCGTCGGTTAAGCCGGGGTACTGTGCTAATAGCTTGCTATTCTCTTGGTCCGACACTCCGTGGATGGACGGCGGCTGGAAACGTTTGTCTGCCTTGAACTGAATCGTTGCGGTCAGCGACGTCAGGGGATCTCATAGACGTTGTGCGCTTATGTCGATGCACGGGCCGTAACTGGATAGAAAGTCTGAACCCGAGGATTGGTGCCGTGTCGGCGTCAAACCGAGGCAGGTCTGGACGCTGTGGCCGCTTACACCTCGGAGTTGGACGTGAGACGAAGTGATAAGGTTGATAGGGATGAAACATGGCGTAATCAGCGATATCTCCGCGCCAGTGTCGACGATGAATTGAACGGGTAAAACAAGTATTTGAACAGAAACGATTGGTGTGCGGACCTGCTGATTGTCATGGCCAGGCCTCTGCGCATGACTCACTCGTTTGGGGTAGACGATGCGGCGCGTGACTGGCTGGGGGTCTGCTTTTGTTGTCGGAAAATTGCCGACGGCTCTGGACGAGGCCACTTGCACCATGGGCGGCATGTCCTAGCCTTGCTCGCGTAGTAGATGTGAGTGTTGCAGATTTGGGGTCTTCGTTGGCGCCGCTCTGAGGCTGGAGTTAGAGTGCTGGGGTGCTGGCGTGGAGCGGAACAGGGTGCCTTCTCGAGCGGGTTGCTAGCGGTGGCAGACAGCTGGCTGATGTCGGCAAATGGTGAAGGTCTGCCGGCTACTGCGATCATGATGTCTGCGATGTTCGCGAAGGTATCTAATGGGCTGCTCTCATGGCCTGGCATGGGCTGAGTCGCCATCATCGCCGCCGCCGACTGAGTCGCCATCATTATCGCTGCCGGCCGAGTCGCCATCACCGCTAATCAAATCTGCAGTATTCCACCGCAATACGAGCGTACAGGCGGCAGTTTCCGCGATTTGGTACCCTGGTACCTCCTGTTGCCTGTCGTAGACAACGCTAACAATTTGGGACAGCCTACTGCATCTGCCGCTGACTCGCGGCTCGTTTTGGAGCAGTGTCCGCTGGAAGTGCATTTCCTGGTTTCGATAGCGCATGAACCACTTGCCGGGGCATCTGTGCGCTCACCAATCGTAACGTATTTGCCGTTCATCGTGGCCAAAAATACGCACAAGAATCGCGTTACGCACTTTCCCGAGCACTGCATTATTCGGCAGACGCGAACCGCGACGGCCACGCAGAACCGGAAACACTTCAGATTAGGCGGCTCTCTGGCATCATGGGGATCGGCAGTTTGATCCAAAATGCATTCCTCCTTGTCGCACAGTTTGTCCATGCAGGGTATTAATCTCCACGACACTGGTGGTAACTCTACTGTGTACAGTATTCGGCATCCCTCGCACGGTCTTGCTGACCCAACAGGCAGCAGGGGAACGTTTGCTACAAAAGCCGCGGCAGCTGTTGGTCGCCCAAGCTGCTCGCCCGAGGAGGCTGAAACAGTTAAAGAAGCATCGCCCGACACGTTGCCAGCCGGGGCATCGCCAACGCACTGCTAGCCGGGGCATCGCTCGACGCGTTGCCAGCCGGGGCATCGCCCGACGCGTTGCTAGCCGGAACATCGCCTGACGCGTTGCTAGCCGGGGCATCGTCCGACGCATTGCTAGCTGGGGCATCGCCCAACGCATTGCTAGCCGGGGCATCACCCAACGCATTGCTAGCCAGGGCATCGTCTGACGCATTGCTAGCCCAAGAATTGCCCGATGCGTTGATAGCTGGAGCATTGCCTGACACGTTGCTAGCTGAAGCATTGCCTGACTTTATTTGAGACCCAAAGTAAGATGTAAATACAGAGTTTAACAGGTATCACAGAGACAAAATTTGCTGCGAAAAATTATGTTACATAATTATTGAGTAGCTAAAAAGCACACCAGCACGCGCACACTGATTAAAAAGTTAGTGAAAAAATGCAAAAAAAACTAGTCGAAGGCACAGCCCACCACACGAGGCGCTTTCCCAAGAAAACTTTTGCACAGAAAACTACAGCGCGGATCGCACGAACAGGGGCCATAATAAAATTAATCGATAGTATTGATCAATCGATAAGCTTACGACAATTTTATAAATTTTGCAAACTATGCAGGAAAACGCGCTTGAATAAACGTAAATATTTGCATTGGAATAAAGTAACTGTATAATATTTAAAGGTAGTGTAGAATGACTCTGTAGCAGAAACGTACAATTCAAACGATACTTAGATTTATTTTTATGAATTATTAGGCTTATTTAAATTCATTTTTTGCTCGGCTTGATCGTTACAATGGCGTCGCAAGCAGGGTGCGTTTTGAAGTGCACAGAAATATGAATAAAAAAAATTTACCTAATACTTTGTCAGAAAAAATATGCAATTTCGCAAACTTGTCAAATTCATGCACGGATATCGGTCTACTTTTGCTTAAAATGTATGTTTTTGGATATTTTTTCATTCGGTTACAGACAAAGGTAAGGTTTTCTACACTTTCTGAGCTATTCTACCTAGCTAGTTTTGTCAATAAATGCGTGAAATGAATTGTGAAGTAAATTAACAAGTAAAGCTATTTTTCCCAATGTATTAAATACTACTTTATTGTCAACCCCGCAAGCGCACACGCAAAAGTTATGGTACAATATGCTTATAAGTCCCTAAAACGCAATTTAGGTTAAGCGCTTCATAAATTTGTGTTAATTGCATAAAAAGTACAGAACTTTTTTAAAGGCTAGAAAAATGCTGCATTACAATACATAATACGGACGAATGCTACGAGGTCAAGAATGCCAGTCAGTCAAGGATAATTAACATAGCAAACCTTGCACAGGTGACACGCAAATTTACACAAATTCAAAGCTTCACAAGATATTATTCATGAAAACAAAAAAGAGATCGTGCATATGCATATGCATGTAAATACAACGAGCGCATCAACCATTTTTATCGCTTATGCGTTTCAAATAATGTGTAGTGCATGCAGCAGCAACTTTAAACACGCCTCGAGATTAGTTCTAAAATTCGTGACAAGCTAGGCCGGCTTTAAAATTCCACAGGATATTAGGCGTTCTGCAACCACGGCGGTGGTGCTACCGAAGCAAAACGTATCGGTCGGATGACCGCGTGTAGTTCGCCCAGCTGCTGGCACATAGACATTTGCATGGGCTATCCAGCTGCCATGCAGTATCAATCAACTCGGAATTGCTCCACGAGCAATCGACGAGCAGAACAGTAGCGGTGTTCATCAAGTCAGGCCTGTACGCTGCTGTCTGTAAGCATCAATTTGCCGACCATCTCCTGGCACTTCGGGATAGCTGTCATAGTAACAAACAAGTCTGGCCAGCCGAAATGCAGTACATAGCTCATTGCATCTTGCTCCCGCTCTCTCAGATAGCGCTTTGGATGTCAATGAAACTTGACGTCAGAATCGTAATATTCCGACCCACTCGGTTTACATCTCCGTCAGAGCAACTAAAGGAGTAGTAGGGGTTAGCAGAACACGGCCGACAGGGCGGAGATAGAAGCGTCATGTAATGCATTAAGGATAGGGGGAGGGTGGCTATCTCTGTACACTGGACAGAGTTAACACTGCGGAGATAGGAAGTGTGGCGGAAAAGTTCTGAATCATTTATTTTCTCACGCCATACCTTTATACCCAATCCTCTGATTTTTGGTTGGTTGATTATGTGCACTCTCGTAGACGTACTTGTATATGTACAACGCTCACGCATCATATAGACACTCCCTCTTTACTGTAGACCCCAGGGCTTACGCCCACCTCACCTTTTCACCCGCGCGGCAAACTGGCTATAAGCTGTGTCGTTCTAAAAACTGTGTCGAGAAAAGCGAGAAAATATACCGTCAGCCTGCCCATTTTGGCCCGTCCTACGAAATAAAGTCAAATTCACCTACAGGAAGACAGGGGGCCTATCGCTTTACACTGAGCAGAATTAACACTGCGGAGATAGGAGGGCAGCCTATCGCTTTACACTGAGCAGAGTTAACACTGCGGAGATAGGAAGGCAGCCTATCACTTTACACTGAGCAGAGTTAACACTGCGGATTAAAATGCTGTCAGTCTTTTTAAGGCTTCCTATAGGCTTACAGGATTGAACTACGTGTAGCTGTTATCCGTTGTCCCAAACTCCACCACCCACCCCACTCCGTTTCTGGAGTAGCTCGTATATAAGGGGGAGGATTTTCTAGCTGCTGTTCGATCAAGAAAAAAATTTTATCATCTGACAAGCGACGCAATGGATATCTGCAAAGGTTACAAAGTGCGAATTCAAGAGTATGAAGGGCACAGATTCATCGCGATTCGATTGTTTTACACCGATGGTGGAGTCAAGAAGCCCGGCATCCCCGGCTTCAACCTGAATGCGCACCAGTGGGCAAAGCTGAAGCAGCTGAGGCGGCAGTTGGTGCGCTCGGCGATCAACTGTCATGACGTGACAGCGAAGTTGAGCTTCGACAAGATCGACATGGCTCGATCTCCATGTCAACCTGGGGCTCCGGTGCTTCCGCTTCGACATCGCTGCCCTCCTCCTCCAGCAGTGACGGTGTGTCCGGCCGAAGCAGCTGCTTGCCCGCGATCTCCGGAGCACGTGGAGCAACCTGGAGCTGCTGGACTTGAGCCGGCTCCACTTCCCGGCTCACTGTCCTCCCTCCTTCTTTCGAGCGTGCAGTCAATAACATGGCTAAGGTGAGCTGACAAAAGACTTCTTGACTTTGGCGACTGCTGCTGCTTAGATTTCTGCTTTTGCTGCTGCTGCTTCAGGCCCTTCTTGATCGCCAGCATCTCTTTTTGTTGTATATTTTTTGCAGCCCGAATCACGTTTCACCTGTTGGCCTCCTGCTTCACTTTATCCGTGCTTACAATGGCGTGCTCGCGGTGGTAGCTAGGGATTGATTCCGCTTGCATTTTTCTCTACAAGCCCACACTGGTCGCATGCAAGCCAAACAGAAACGCGGCAGAGGGCGTTGTTATGGTGCCGAGAGGAAATTCCTCCTAGCTGGCAAACCTCGCATGTCAGACAAATCCCAAAAAGTGGCTTTTATCGCCGCTCGAAAATTCATTTTCCGTCGCCATTTAGAGTGTTATTAGAAAATATCTACATGTATCAGATTGCATATCTTTGTGCTGTTTATATACACAAAGAAAATTTTCTGCGAGCCACTATAATATATAATTATCTGTCGTATAGGTGTGGATAGCTAGTGCTTTTCATACCTAGCGACCGCGTCATACTAATATTCAATATCAAAAACAGTGCCTACAGTTCACCTGTGCGCCACCTCTCCCATCTCTGTGAACAGACTAAAGCATGAGCGATCTGTTGTGTTTTCAGTTCTCCTACTCAGATGGGCGGAGTCTCGAGAACCTTGACACTAGTGGCTCACTTCACACTCCCTGACCAAATAAGAGCTGGTAGACAAATGAACAGCGAGGATTGAACAAAAACAAACAAAATATTATTTATTAAACTTCGAATAAAACCAAAGGGGCAATGTAAAGGAGGGGGAAGAACTAGTAAAATGGGCCCGACTGGCAAGAAAATTAAAACCTAATAAAATAATGATTAGCGCAGCATTCAGGCGTAGGAAAAGAGAGATCCTATAATACACGCACACAAGAGGCCCTACATACTGTTGAAGACAGAGGCTAAAATTTAATGAGCGCCTCATACTGTAAAACACACTGGTCAGTCGGGGAGGGACGGTAAACGAATAAAAAATTAAAAGTTTTTGACCAAAATGTATGGGAGGACTGACCAGTCATCTAAATGGCTAATGAGAATAAATGCTTGCCGAACAGACACAGTGGGTAGACTAACAGAAGAGAGTTAGTCCCCAGCATTCACACTTAAGAGAAAAGGGGATAAAAATTCTTCAGGGACACACTCGAACAAAGCGGCCAAGGAACAAATTCAGACAGAACACACACAGGCACTGAAGACAACAACCAGAGAATAAATATGCGGTTGTCAGGCACACTAGAACGGACTCAAACTGTCAATAGTCCATCGCTTCAACACCTCAGACGTCCGGGCTCGGCGGCGGTGCTGGCGGTCGTTGTCGCTCCTCCTGGTCTGTCCTCAAGAAATCATCCGGGACCCGAGGGGCCCGGCCGGCCATCATCTGGGCCAGGGTCGCGGCGAATAACCGGACCAAGTTGGGCTGGTCGGTGCCGAATACCGCCTCCCGCGCCATTCTGAGGCCGATGTCGACGGCCGCTTGTCACTCGGTATCAGTTAAGCCTCGGGCCTGAAAGATGCCGCCAAGAGTCAGAAAATCCTGGTCAGGGCGAGGTTGGGCGGCATGAGCTAGAAGGTCTCCATAGTTCTGGCCGATTTGTAGAACTAGCTGGGCCCTAGAGATCGCTGCCTCCGGTGGTGGCAGTGCGGCCTGGCCGGTGCCAATGTCTTCGGTGCTAGTCGCCGCATCCTTTAGTCGAGACCGCTGCCGGTTCCGGGCTGACCGTGACTCTAACGTGACGCTAATTGGCTGGTGAGGGGTTGCTGCTATGTGGGGCCAATGAGTTGGGTACTGGTAGGGTCGGGGTATAAAGACAGTACTAGCACCAGCAAAAAATCATGCAAAATGCAGTTCAAAGAATTGCTAAACGGATATCAACTCAGCGTGAGGCCGGATAATCAAAACGTCAGCAGTAAAAAGTGGTACAAGTCAGGCGAAGAACTTCGGCCAGGACTGCCCGGCATGGAGCTCACCGCTCAGCAGTTTCAACGCCTGCGTACCATGAAAGAGCAGCTGGAGGAGTGTGCCTCGCAAGGAATCAGTGTTCAGTGCCTGCTGGGTGGCAACAGGCAGGTGGTTGTCAAGGACGGAGCCATTACACTCTGGCGTCTTCCCACAGTGCTGGGGCCTGTTGTCTATCTGAGACATGCACTGCCGCTACCTCCCGCTCTGTTAGGGTGCTATGTTGCTGCTGGTCAACTAGGCTGGCGAACCGCCGAGTGAAATCCCGGTCGGCTTTCGCAAATACCTTCATGGGCACTAGGACCTCACTCCGACGAAGTACCGGTTCAGATAGATGTAGTTTTTTCCGCTGTAGATCGTTTTCGACACCTCGACCTTGAAGCCTAGCCTGGCATACATCCTGACGACGTGCTCGTAGAACCTGTTGGCAACTCTCTGAGCCTCAGCCTTCGGGCGCTGGAGGGGTACAGCGATCACTGCATCGTCAATTAGGCATAAGGCTCTGGCGAACTCAACCTCTCTGAGCAGGCCTTGATCTTTGGCCGTGCGGATGATATAGTTAATCATATTTGAATGATACAAGGTGTCAGCAGTGGGAGTCCAGCCTTGAAAGGTGCCGTGATTCTGCGTGTCGCTCTTAACAACGCCGCGCTTAGCAATCGCTATCTTAATGCCTCGCCACAGG
Source organism: Macrostomum cliftonense (assembly GCA_950096795.1). NCBI lineage: Eukaryota > Metazoa > Platyhelminthes > Macrostomidae > Macrostomum > Macrostomum cliftonense. The sequence goes on from CATNEM010000158.1 coordinate 21,941, forward strand.
CGCTCCAAGTCCCAATTCGGGCCTAGCTCCGTCATTTTTATCATCTCAAGGTGATGGCTCAGCATCACCTTTCTATCTGCGTCCGGGCTCCAGCCTATGAGGGCGGAAGACACAATGACTACGAATAAATCCGGGTCCTTCTTTACGCCAGCTTCAATCCTGGGCTGGGTGAGCACGGTTATTTCGTGGAAGGTCTTCTCCATCTGCTCTGGACACCGGCGTATGCTAGGCGCAGTCATATACTTGGATACGGTATGCAGTGTGTGGTCGATTTGGGTATTAACCTCGCGAGTGACATCATCGTGAGAGAAGGTCTCGCGAGCCTTCGCCTCCGACTTAGTATTCTCGGCTTTGGCAGCCATCACTGCGACGGGTTTTCCACATCGCTTGCCGGACTCTACTGCTAGCCGCACCTGATCTGGAGTATATTTGCAAGAGAGCAAGTTGCCGTAGCGGAGGCAATACGTAAGCTCGTTCCAGATCTCCCTGTCGATTCCTTGGACTGCTGAGACCGACGAGTAGCGCTCTGAGTCAGCAAGCACATGAGTGACATCCTGGCACTCCTCTGCCCAGCTTGACAGGGTATCTTCTACCTTGAAGTGTCCTGATAGCCATGCGCAGCCCCACTCGTCGTCTGGGGCATAGGTCAGTCGGCCTTTCAGGCAGTCCTTGAACCATTTTCGCTCCTCCAAGCCGTATCCTGGTTCTTCCTCGTACTTCGGCACGGCCTTCTCTTTTCTGGCCGTGACAGCCAGAGTCATCATCTTTACATACTTGAAGAACCGCTCGCACTCCTGCGGGTGGTGGGGAGTGTCGATGGACATTTTTTCCATGGTCTTAGTCCACATTACGGCTGGATCGATGTCGGGGAAACAGTGGAACAAGTAGGCGATGTCTAACTTCACTCGGTCAGATACGTCCAGGTTCTTGATGACCTCATACCAGTCGAGGCTGATGACGCCAGAGGCTTCTTGTACCAGCAACTCATGGCGTTGTTCTTTGCCCATGTTTAGGGCCTCGGCTCTCGAGTGGATTTCGTTCTGTAGGATGGCGAGCTGTTTCTTCATTATCATTGCATAAAACCTCCAGTTAAACCACTCTCCGCGTTGCAGATCTGCTAACATGTGAGACAACAAGCTGCTCTTTGCCTCCTTGAATGCGGAAAATACGTCGCCTTGATCAGTTCCGCAGTGGCCAAGTAGCCGATAACACCGGAAGTAAGCCTCGGCCTTTTTCCAGAACCGCATTCCAGCTCTGAGGGCTTCCAATGTGCTGTTCTCAAAGATCCACATAGTTTCGTTAATTTGCACGAAGGTCATGCCTAGAAATTTCCATGGTTTGCAGTCTGAGAAAACCGCCTGGAAAAAGGAATCATCGACGTAAAACTCACTGGGGTCTATATCTTCAAGCTCCCGCACGAGTTTTTCATGCGCTGCCCTCACAGACCCTGGGAGGCCACCTAGCATCAGCTTTTCAGCTGCTTCAGCCAGTAGCCACTGGGTGCGGTAGGAAGGCTGATCTAAGCGCTCTCGGCATTTCTCGTACACCGAGCACTCTGCGGGCCCGCCTTGGCTGGCTTGGGTGCCAAAGCATGCGGCGGTGACTGCGGCGGCAAGGCTTGATCTCAGGCGCCTAATAATCGCACTGCCCTTTCTGGTAACGGCTAGCCGGCCAGACTGGGCCATCAACACAAAGTGATAGACCGCGTCTACGTCGCACCAGATTATTTTTGCATCAGAGCAGATCTGAAGGATAATGTTGCTAATACATTCTCGATTCTTGGGCTTGAAACCCTCTCTGTAGCCCGTCTCGAAGGCCTGCATGAGCTCGTGCGGCAAATCATCTGTCCAGGCAGAGTTTTCATCAAATTCCTATCCTTCCATCTGCAGTGCGCCTTGAGCCCAGGCATCCCAGGTGTTGTTACAGTAATGCAAGACCGGGTCCGTGAACTTTAGCTTTAACTCCGCTAACTTGTCCTGGTCTACTTGATCGTATTGCTCAACTAGGCTCAACAGTCTGTAGGCCAGCTGATTCTTGCACCGGCTCATCTGGTACACTCTGGCCATGGCTAACGACTCTTCTGGGCGGTGACAATGATGTTATCGCGGCTCGCCTTTGTAAACAATTAGTTAAAAGACTAAATGGGGCTCTTCCACCTGCTGGCTAGACCAAAAGGATCAGCTTAACACTGGTAGGCACGGGGCCCTACATGCTTATCTAGTCCAGCTACTCACAATAAAAGGGAAAAATGAAGACCTAAAGGCCTTCCTGTGCTTGGGTGTGAAGATTTTTGGCGCTCAAACAGCGTCAACAGAAACTGCTCAAGGTAATTTCAAACATTTCTTAAAATGTTTTCTTCTCTAACTTTACCAATTATAATGTTTGTTTCTCTATTTCAGTTGGATATGTCACACCTACTGTGCTGCAGCAGCAGAAGCAGCAACAGCAGCAGCAGCAGCCTCCCTTGTTGCTGTATCAAGGTATATCTTTATTTATTTAAAATAGTAGCATCCTGAGTTGACTCTAATTAAACTTGAAAATTAAAACTTTAACCTATTTTATCTAGGTAATTTCTTTAATTACAAGCACCTATCAAGCAAAGCCAATTCAAAACTAATTTCAATTTCAACCCATTTCCAACAGATCAAATCCAACAACAAATATTTCAACAACAACAACAGGCGAGAGGTGCTTTCAGGCCGCATCCATACGCCCGTATGACGTCAATGCGAGGAGTTTTTAGCAGCCAACCCCCACTTTAGCAGCAACGTTTGCTTCCTCGGATTCATCTGGGCGGACCAGCGCCACCAGGCTTTGTCAGCCTACATTTGATAATTCCAACAGAGGATGTGATCAATCAATGGAACTTATAGTATTCTGCTAAACCCACAAACTTTTTTTACAATTAAATTCATTACCAGTAAATTGCTTGTATTATCCATACAATTTTAAATGAACACAATAAAATATTTCAGTTGAAACAAATTAAAACATAGATAATTGCATTCTGTTTTATTTTAATTTTTTTTTGTAAGTAAAAATGCAATATCAAATAACAATAAAACACACGTGGCAAAGAATATAGTAAAATTTTTAGTTATACAAAAAATAAAATGTTGGCAATAGTTATAAAAATATATTTTACTATATTCAGTTGTATTAAAATGATTATTTAAAGAAAATGCAAATCAAAACACACACACAATGGCAAAAAACATTACTAGAAAAAGGATATTCAAACAACAAAATGTAAATTTTCATCAGGTAAAAATAATTTTGAATACATCAGGAAAAAAAATTTTGGCAAAGATTTATATCTGATTGTCAAACATTACTTGTAACTAAAATTTAAAATATTTCAATCAAATAAAATGAAATCAAGGAAAATGAAAATGCTTTTGACAAAAATGTATTTACAAAAAAGGGCAAAAGTAATACAGAAAATAAATTGGGAAGTTACTAAATTTCAAGGCAAGGCAATTTCAAACGGAAAAGCTGCATTCAAAATAAACAATTTTAAAGCAAACAGTAAAACAAGTTACGCAATAACTTTTAATTAAAAGTATTCATTAAAAATAAATTATAAAACTTTTCTATATTACCTACGAAATAAATTTAATTATTTAATAATAAAAATTTTTATAATTAAAGCACAATTCAAAAGCATTAACCCAAGGTTTGTAATCAACTCTGAAATTGTTATGTAATCGTAGTAATAAATTTTAAAGTACCTAAAATGTTTTGACAAAATATTATGTAATACCCAGCAAAATAAACATTTGAAAGTCATTCTAGGCAGTATAAATACAAGCCGAAAACGCTCAAATTTTCATGAGCTCTCCGAGCAGCAATACTCTATTAATTTTGCAGCAAAAGAGAAGCTTCTTAATTGATTAGCATGACTCTTTTTAAATGCGAATCAATTGTGCGACCGAACTCGATTCCTGACTTTATTATTGGCGAATCGACGTCTTCGGTTAATGGCTCTAGCCTTTTCCGCAATATTTTTTGGAAATCGCCAGAGTCAGACACTCTTAATCCAGTTATTTTTCAAACTGCAGCCCAAATGCTGCTTTTTCGAGGAATAACTGAGCGACCAGAGTTTGAGTCGACCAAACATGAGCCCCGAGATGCAATCGCGATTGCTTTTAACTCGGAAAGTTGTGACAAACAATTGGTAAAATCTCTACGGAGAATTGAGATTGGAGTGTCGGGCAAATTAGCCCAAATTGGCGATTCGAGATTGCTGGCGCGCTATGCAAGTTTGTCAAGCGGTATAGCTCTCGAGCATCCCACGCAGCAATGGATCAATGTGAATCCTTCGTATCCATGCGTGACATATCGGGTATCTCCCGACTATCCGAATGGCAAAGAAGTGCCGCTGTCAGAATTCAAGGGTCTGACAGGCAACTATCAAATCTCGATCCAAGCGATGGGTTTGTTTTGCCCAAAAGGCAGCATCACTTGGAGGCTAACTCTGTGCGTTAGATGTCTAACGCTGATTGAAAACGGCTCCAAGTCGGCTATTAATCGAGATGTGGTCAACGCTCTAGGATCGCATCTCTCAATGATTCTACCAGCCGAGCAAAAGTCTGACGACGACGACGAAGAGGTCAGTCCCGTTGCTGCCAAAAAGATCAAGAAGGCCAACGGGAAAAAGACTGCCAGCGGAAGCTCAGAAGCGCAACAAAAAGATCAAGACTCAAGACGTCGTTGAAGAGGATGACGACAATTCTGAGCTGTCATATCCGCCACCGCAATTCTACTCTGCCGAGAAGAAGAGCACAACAACCAAAAAGCGAAAGCGACCAACAACCAAGAAGCAACCTGCCGCCGAGAAACAGAAGCAAGCCAAAAAGACTGCCGACGACTCGGACTGGATCGAGGTTCCACCGGCAAAGGCTCTGGTGAGTGGCGAACACTCTTCTGCTGGAATCCGGGTGGCAAGCAAAGAAGATTCGTTTGCAAAGCATCTAGCTGCGCAAGACACAGCCTCGTCGTCGGATTCATCTTCTGACAGCAGTTTAGATGAGTAAAAAACGTTTCTAATTGACAAAGATTAATCTTCTTACTAGGGCTTTAGGTAAAGTTTTATCAATTTCAGTATTATAAAATCGTTGTATCATAGTCTCCTTAACAGCAAGTCTTTTGCATAAAAGTCTCTAGAATTGCTAGCCATCCGGATTTTATGGGAATACTATAGAAAATAATTAGCATATTTTTTTTGTTTCAGCGCCTTGTTCTACGGGGTGTTCCATAAGTCCTTTCCCTTTCCAGTGTAGCTCAGGCTATGATGCTCAGATTTTAATGCGGTTTTCAATTATTTTTAGACAATTATTCTGCACAGCTTGTGCAAGCAAAATTTTTCAAGCAAATCAATCTGCTTTCGCTAAATTTAGTTTCTGGCCATAGACACCTGCTACTAGAGTTACAGACTGATTCATTGAAGGTAGAAACAGATTTTCGCCACACAATTTGGACTCAGCCCGAGGCCCTAAGAACAAAAAAATATTCCAAGCAACCTTCAGTATCAAAAGCACAAATAATTCTTTGTTTAGACCAGCCATTCCCAATTAAGTTTGTCTCTATTCGAGGACCAAGCTCTTTGGTGAACGCCGCCACAGGTCGCCCTGAGCGTGGTTGATCGGTCAATTGCTCGTGGCCCGACTCAAAGCGCTCAATCCAGTTGCGAACTGTTCGAATGCTGACAGCTTTATCTTGATGCGCCGTCACAAGCGCTTCATGGATCTTGGCTGCTGGTTGACTGCTTTTCCAAAGCGCAAAGATCACTGCTCGCTGCGACTCAGCACTATGGACATCCATGCTCAGGGTGAACCTCGAATAGAGACAAACTTAATTGGGAATGGCTGGTCTAAACAAAGAATTATTTGTGCTTTTGATACTGAAGGTTGCTTGGAATATTTTTTTGTTCTTAGGGCCTCGGGCTGAGTCCAAATTGTGTGGCGAAAATCTGTTTCTACCTTCAATGAATCAGTCTGTAACTCTAGTAGCAGGTGTCTATGGCCAGAAACTAAATTTAGCGAAAGCAGATTGATTTGCTTGAAAAATTTTGCTTGCACAAGCTGTGCAGAATAATTGTCTAAAAATAATTGAAAACCGCATTAAAATCTGAGCATCATAGCCTGAGCTACACTGGAAAGGGAAAGGACTTATGGAACACCCCTCGTAATTGTTAGCGCTAGTCTAAAAATGCTGCAAGGCGAATCCTTTGATATAAGTCAGGCAAAAGAAGTTCTTCAGTCGAGAGGGCGGTTTTGTAAAATTTTTTCAAGCAGACCAACTATGCTAAAGACTTGCTTTTCCAACGCCACAGTTCAAATTTATCCCGCAGGCAAAATAACAATATATATTTGTATTAAAAACTGTCAAATTATCTCAGTTTTAAGATTTATCAACGACTATTCACCCTGTCAATTTAGATTCAATCCGAATTCAGAGTAGCACTTATGTAGGCATCATTAATGATTTTTTCTGGCCATCAAATGGTTTTCAACACTTTAAATATTGCATTGGTCAAGCGTATAAAGATTTTACAGTTTCCTGAAACGCAGAACTTTTTCCTCAGGCCGTTTCGATTTGTTCAATTTCCAACCCTAGACTTTTTTGCAATGTATTCTTTTCTCGTAGATTTGTAATAATGGGTGTTAGAAACCAAGAGGAACTGTACCTCATGTTGAATTTTTTAAAGCAAATCTTGTCTCAAATTGAATGAAATGCGCGCGTTCACTAAATAAACATTTTAATCGCTACATGTCCTTTTTTAGAAAAACTCTTTGTTGCTTAATTTCTTTACCATCATCTAGGTTTGCAATCACTTCGAAACATATTAATCTAACAAATCCTCTTTAATTTCAGCAGCAATAAAAAGAGCAACAACAACTCCAGATGCCGCGAGCACGCTGCGCTGTGTCGCAAAATCTTTAGCGGACAGGCTGAGCTGCATGCTCATTCACATGGCGAATGTTTCTCACCTCAAGACCTGCTGGCAACACCTATTCGATCCCTGGTTGCAAATCCGCCAACTGGTTGGAACGTCAATCTGAGCGAATCAGCGCATCGTGGACGCACCAATCTCATCGAGTTTGTTCCAGACAATCCATCAGGCAAACTTCCGAGCGAGTTGCTTCCAGATTTGCGCCAACCAGTCTACAATCTGCTTGACAAAATCGGATCGCCCGGTTTACTACTTCGTACCTGCATTCATCTCAAGGTGAAACTTAGTCGTCCGAGACCAGCAGATGAAAACGGGAGCGGTGAGACAATCATAGTCATTTCTGCCTATTTCAACACCAACGTAGCGACAATAACTTTTGACGAGGTCACGTTTAGTAACAAGGGCGATTTGCAACTTTCCCCCGACGCATTCAATGACTGGTTTGCACACGCAATATCCAATCTCACAACAAAAATTGACAATTTCCAAACTCGTGGAAGCAATTGGCATTACGATAATGTTGAACAAGTCGACTTGATGCTCAACATTTATCGTAAAAATCGAGCAGAGACAACACTCTTACCACCGCAACATGAGTTTGGTGGTGGGGGTGGGGCCGCCGCGGGAGCGGTGGCGGCAGCGGCGGGCGCGCGGAGCGCGCCGGGGACCGGACCGAACCGAACCGGACCGGCACGTGCCTTCAAGGTACCCATTTCAATTGGTCGAAAACGTGGAGCAGTCTTGTTTTTAAAGCCGCATCGAGCACAACAACTTGATTGTTTTCGCTATTCCATTGTTGCAAGCGTTTTTAATCGCACCGTCGTCGATCCAAACAAAAAGTCTATTTATGCACAATGGATGGGAGAGTTTGATTTTGGAAGAAAGTTGTCTGTCGGTCCAGCTCGTCATTCAGCCTCGTATAAAAAGTTTTGTCGGCAAAATCCACGACTCACTTTACGCATCTTTGTCTGGGATCATGCGGCCAAGACTAGTACTCTATTCTTTTCACATCGGAGTAATAGTCAGTATGAGCACTATAATGCTAGCTGTTTGTTTGTCCCGCCTTATGCCGAGTTCCAGTTTGGTCATTACTTGCCGATTCGTGATTTAAATCGATTGCTCAGCACACGTAGTAGACAGCGTCGACATTGTCCAGATTGTTTAACCTCGTTTCCTAGCAAAACGAGTTGGGAGTATATTCTGAATGAACATGTTTGTGTAAAGAATGGAGCTAGTCGTGCCGCTAGTGCTGCGACTGCTTCTGTTGCGACTATAGAGTGGACATCAGATTTTGTACCGCAGATTCGCGAAGTCAAGTATCACCCACAAGAGTTGATGCCGAATCCTGGAAATGCAGTCTTGAAGTTTTCTTCTTACGATGCTAAACTTCCATGCTTGTATGTAATTTATGCCGACATGGAATGTCTCTGTGCACCTCCGGATGCAACAGCAAAAACAAGTCTTGAAGTATTGGAGGTACACCAACCAATCTGTCTGGCTTACCGTTTGGTAACATGTCCAGGACTTGAGTTGACTCCCCGTTTGGCTGCTGCAGTTGGCATGAGTGACAAAGAACCGTGCAATGTTGTCTATTCAACTCCCAAAGAAAATTGCGTTCGAGTTTTTTTTTTAAATCTACACTCGCTCGCAAGTGAAATTTGTCTGCATGCTCAAGAAAATACTTTTGTTCCAATTATCCGCAAGTACTTGGATTTGAAGATGAACAAAACGTCGTCGTGTCAACTCTGCAAAAAAAACATTTCGATGATGAGGATCGAGGTGTATTGGATCATTGTCATTTGACTGGTTTACCTCGTCAACTTCTTTGCGCTTCTTGCAATCGAAAGTTAAGCCTCAAAAGATACTGTCTAACAGTCTACTTTCACAATTTGGCTGCCTATGATGGGAAATTTCTAGTCCGAGAAATTTACGAAGTCTTTTCCGAGAGTAAAGTTCAACTGTGTGTTCTGCCAGAGAATCGCGAGCGCTTCAAGACATTTTCGCTAAAGTTTCAAGTCAAGTCAGCCAAGCATTCATTGGGTCAGTTTGTAAATTTTGAAATTTGCTTTAAAGACACTTTTGCCTACTTGTCTACAAGTTTGGCTACTTTAGCCCAACGCCTGCTACCGGAGCAACTCGTGCACACTCGCAAACTTTTGAAGCGATATCCGAAATTGCAAGCTTCAACTTTACAGCAAAAGGGTGTATTTCCCTACTCATTTCTTGATTGCGAGGAAAAGCTGGACAGTGTTATCAGATTGCCGTCAAAGGAGAGTTTTTTCAACAAGCTCAGCATGAGTGAGTGCTCAGATGAAGACTATGCCAGAGCTGCTGCAGCATGGAACGAATTTGAATGTAAAAATCTTCGAGACTATACAACTGCCTACCTACTATTGGATGTATTGCTGTTGTGCGACGTTTTTGAAAACTTTCGACGGACTGCGCTACGAGAGTATGGTCTTGATCCAAGTCACTTTTTGGGATCGCCTATGTTTAGCATGGCAGTCTGCTTACTCCGCGTGGAAGAACCGATTCAACTTTTTACCGATGCATCAATGTATGCCGAAGTTGAAAAGTCAATTCGAGGCGGTTTCAGTTTTGGCACGCGTCACTTGACAACAGCAAACAATTCATTTGTGCAAGCCTATCGTGACAAGTTTGATCAAGATGAGCCAGAGTATGCCAAGATGAGACAAAATGCTCCAAAAGGAACCTTTCTAGCCTACTTGGATGCCAACTCGCTCTATTCAAGTTGCATGATTCAGCCTTTGCCAGTATGTAATTTTGCTTGGCTTTCTCGACGCGATGTTAATGCCATTCCTATTGATGGTTGTACTGCAGATTATTTGGAGAATCCATCAGTTAAAAGTGCCACGCTAACTTGGCTGAAAAGCTTTTGTTGCAACGATCAAGGAGCAATGTTTACAGTCGATTTGTATTATCCTCAATTTTTGCACGACTCAACCAGCGACTTGCCATTGGCGATTGGTCATGAGCCTGTTGGTGAAGATCGACTCACTGATCAAATGAAGCTCGACTGGCTTTGCCTTCAACGTGAACTTAATCCTAAGCGCTATTCCGATGCTAAAGTCTATGCCGATGTAAAAGCATTCAAGAGTCCAACAAAAAAGTTAATTGGCACTGTTTCACACAAGAAGAATTACATTCTGCACCATAGAGCACTTTGCCTGTATCTAGAGTTGGGAATGCGAGTTACTTGCATTCATCGCGTCATTCGTTTCACTGAAAAGCTAATTTTACGATCCTACATTGAGCATAATATTGAACAGCGTCGACGCAGCAAGGCAGAGTTTGAGCGTGACTTTTTCAAGCTGCTCAATAATGCCTTGTTTGGCAAGTTTTTACAACGTGTTCGAGATCGACTCAATTTTCGAATGTGTTCTCAGCCTGACAAGCTTGAGCAATACATTGGTAAAGCCAATTTTCTAGATGTAGTCATTTACACGGAAAATCTAGCCGGAGTTAGTCTCTCTCCGCGTCATGTTGTTCTGGATAAACCAATCATTATCGGTGCTGCTATTCTGGACATTGCAAAAACTATCGTCTACGACTTTTATTACAATCACGTCCAAACGCATCGGTCATTGGCTAGTGCTCGCATTCTTGCTGGTGATACAGACAGCCTAATGCTGGCACTGGTCATGCGTCGTCCTAATGAGACGCCTTACGAGACATTGTTTAAAGATTTAGCAAAGAAAAAACTATTGGACACGAGTAACTATCCGCCGAGTCATCCGCTCTATTCTATCGAGAATAAGGGTCGACTTTTAGCTTGGAAGGACGAGTTTAATGGTCGCGTACCAATCGAGTTGATATTTCTACGATCAAAAAACTATTCTGTTGTGTTTGCAGACACTACAATTAGACAAATTTCTCGCTGCAAAGGCGTTTGTAAGTCTGTTGCTCAGACTATCAAGCATCAATATTATTTACGAGTGTTGTACAAGCGCAAAATTTTTCATGCGCGCATGCAGTGTATTAGCTCGAGGAAGCAACGAGTATTTCTTTTTCAGCAAAAAAAGCTTGCGCTAAGCTTTTTTGACACTAAACGCGCATGGACTAGTACTATTGCTTCGCTACCGTTTGGTCATTGGCGTCTGTAATGCTGATTGTAGAATTTTTTGCTCCATCATCATGTGTAACAAATTATTTGTCACTTGTAAGTTTTTTTATTTTCATTTATCAAAATGACTAGCCAAAGATTCCCTCAGCTTCAATTAGTGTTGACAGATTTTGCATCATCTAAGCCAAGACCACCAACACCTGATCCAAGAGCAACTTGTAAAAAAATTAATTTATTCGCCAACTTATTTGCAGCTAAAGAGAAAATGTCTAGTATTGACGAGGCATCGAGTGACAAGCTGTCGGTTCGTCTTCTCCTGGAGTCGGCAAGTATTCCAGCTCGACAAACTGTTGGATCCGTTGGATACGATTTGTCTGCTGCTGTCGAAGGGACTGTTGCTGCCTACGAGCGTCTAGTAGTTCGAACTGGCCTGGAGATTAGTGTACCAAACGGCACGTACGGAAGAATTGCTCCGCGTTCTAGTCTGGCAAGACAAGGAATCACTGTTGATGGAGGAGTCATTGACCCGGACTACACTGGTGAGGTGTCTATAATTCTTTACAACTACAGTTCGCTCGACTTAAATTTCAAGCCGGGCACTAGAATTGCTCAGCTAATCTTGGAACGAGTGGTAACTCCCAGCGTAGTTGTGCAAGAGACTGGCGGAGTTTGCCAAATGGTGGAACCGGCACTTAAGCGTCGCAATTGCGGATTCGGAAGCGCAAATTAAAATTATTTTTGAAACTTTTTGTGTGCATGTCTGTTTTATTATAAGTAAACGCAACCTGCATTAAATTTGTTTTAGACTGTAAAAATTTTAGTTCTGTTTAAACCTTTTTATTATTATAATGGAGTTAGGAGAACTAGTATTTTTTTACATTGAGGAAGATAATATAGAGCCCAAGACTCTTCAACCTGACGATATAAAAAAATATTTATTCACTTTCTCACTTGCAGCAAAAACCAGCACAATGGCGGAATTTATGATTGTAAAGAAAACTCTCGACTGTGCCATTATTCCACAACGAGAGCTGGCTGAGTCGGCTGGATATACGTTTTTTTCTCCAGTTGACGATGGGATTTCTCCATTGGAGCGAAAAACAATTCGGACCGGAATTAAGGTCCAACTACCGGCTGAATGTTTTGGCCGGGTGGAAACCCGGTGGAGTTTGTTAGTAAAGGGCATCGACATCAATTCGTGCCCTATAAGCCATAAATTCGAGCGTGAAGTGATGCTTCACGTTTGTAACTATGGAGAAGAGGATTTGGTCATTGAGAGAGGCGACGCGCTAGCCGAACTATACCTTGAAAAATTGCCAACACCAAAGGTCTTGCTGGAAGAAGCCGGAGGTTCAAAAAAAGAAATGGAGGAACCGCCAGTCAGAGGCTCTGGCTTTAAAGTCTACAGATTTAACTAAGAGCGCTGCTTTAATTGACTGACTATAAGCATTAATTGATTTGTTAATAGTTTTTTATTCGTTTTTTTAATAAATACAATAAGCAATATGGCTGTAAGAAGGAAAAGACAAAAGTTTGTTAAACGTCGTTTAAATTCTTTCAAAAAGAAGAAAAGGACTCAACGAGGTTTTGAAGTACTAAATTGGTTGATAAACCATTTGCCATTTGAAGCACATTTGCCCGGTGGCTATCAGTATTGCGGACCGGGTACGCGTTTGCAAGAAAGACTAGCCAAGGGTCAACAAGGAATTAATCGTCTTGACAAATTGTGCATGCTTCACGACGTTGCCTATGATCAGCATTCTGACGTGCAAGAACGACTAAAAGCAGACCAACAACTAGTGTCTGGTGCGCGAGAGATTGCACACGATCCCTCGAGTGGCTTGGGCGAAAAGCTTGCTGCAAAATTTGTTGCAAAGATTATGCAACTGAAGCAACGATTTGGTGCTTAACATGAATACTTACAATATGCAATTGGCTCATGACTCTACATTTATTGTTGCTGGACCATCAATTTCAGGTAAAACAGAATGGACACTGCGGTTGTTGAGCGAAAGAAATGAGCTGTTTGACAAAAAACCTTGTCGTCTTGTCTGGTGTCACGGTACCGATTTGACATCAGAGGAGCAGCAGCGTATAAAGCAAAATTGGACTAAATCTGGAAATGATCCTGTATATTTTATTAAAAGTTTCCCGTCGGATATAGTTTCTCGTTTTAAGCCGCATGATTTGGTTATTGTTGATGATTTACAGAGCATTTGTTTCTTGGCGACCGACAGCTGTACAAGACAAATTTTCTTGGTTTTTGCGCAATTCGGGTGACAAAGCAATTGCAATAGAGCTACCGACGGCTTTTCTCGAAACTTTCAAGTTTGGTGCGTGGAAAAAGTTTTCCACAAAAGTGTCGACTGTTTTTACAGAACCGAATATTGAAACACTACAACCGCCTGATGGATCGTATACTGGCATGGCAACCTACATTACCGGCTCTAGTCCTGGTTTAGTTCCGGACAATTATTATTAATTCTACAATGTTCTTTTGCCAGGCGAATGCATACGATTGGTGAGTCAGGACAATTACGTTGAAAAAACTAGCGGAGAAATGTTTATCAAACTTCATGAATACTGGCGAAAGAATCGAACCTGGTATTTTACCAAAACGTATCTTGATACAGAGCTACCTTTAACTGCGCCTAGAAAAACTGTCTACATGTGCTGCTATACGGATATTATCGAATATCAACTTGTTGGCAGTACCTCTGTACCGCTACTTCGAGTGGTGGAGCTACAACAAAAGAAGGATGGAGAACTTGTTCGCGACACTAGCGCATTGCAAACACCCTACTATCTAAAAACCAATCGACAGTACATTCAAGAGATTTCAATTCGATTGGCAAACCAAAGCGGGAAACCGTTTAATTTTAATTCGTGCGCATATTGTTGTCGTGCTACATTTTCGTCAACGAACGGATTTATAAGCAAAGCTGTCTTGATGGTAAATAATGTAATTATTTTTACAATGACGACACTAAGCGAAAAAGGAAAACGAAGTGCACATTCACTATCTCAGCGTGCTTTTATTTTGCAAATTATTAATCGTCTAAAAAATCCTCAGCAAAGAAAAAGTTTTATCAAAACTCTGTCACAATCTGAAATTCGATGCCTAGTCGAATTCCTACTAAATATTGTTAATGGACACGTACCAATTAGTTCGTGTAACAAGAAGCGTCTCGAACGGTACAGTAGGTATATAAATTTGTTGCTGCAAAAAAGGACTCCTACAGGTACTAAACGAAAAATCCTAATTCAGCATGGTGGGTTTCTACCCTTCTTGGCACCAATTATTGCTGCTCTACCTGCTATAAGCACTGCTCTTGGAATTACTTCTGGAGTTGTTGGAACAGCCGCAGGAGCAGCAAATTTTGTGCGAGCTATTCAAGGTAAAAGGTAGCTATCATGAAATCAGTCAAAGGAAATGATTTTCGGCGAATGGTTCTAGTGCCTGAAAGTGAGCTTCAATCAATGGAAAAAACATGTAGCAATGAGACGAGTCAGCATAAAGCAAGCATTCTCGACGCCGCGCGACGCAATGGTAAGGAACATAGCAGAAATGAGAAACGAAATGGACATGCTGGATGAAGCAATCCAAACAACGCATCCCTCGCCGACTACTAATGCAACGCCAGTCACAACTACAACAGCTCAACTAAAGCGATCCGATTTAGAGAACAGACTACTAAAATCGCGTAAAAACTATCAAACAGGAATCGAGCAACCCACTGTTCGAAAAGCAGATGTACAAGAGCCTAGTACTGCAGTTGAATCAAGACACATCCCCAAGGTTTTCCGCATGCGATTCGATGCTCTCAAAAAAATCTTTTTGAAAACGACAGTACTGATTCCATCAAGGAATCATTGCCAATAAAACTATCCGACAGTGAAGTATTTGATTGAATGGAATCAGTATCACCCCCCTATCCCCAATGGATTACGCCTGTCGGCTGTATTCTGCTAACCCCTACTACTTAAATGCATCCTTCAGACCGCTATATAAGGTGTTTCCAGAGAGTCCAGAGTCCTGGTTTTGTACATGCAAATACCCAAACAATTAACGCGTAATGACTTCCGTAAAAATCATCTTCACGCTTAGAGGAACCGCTACATTTTTAAGCTAAAAGTGAAAAAAAAACAAAAAAGCTGATTTATGTTTATTTTCTACAAGCAAACAGAAAACAGTTATAACAACACAAGCGTGTTCTCGGCTTTTTTATAAAAAAAATTTTTTTAACGGCATAACTTTCAACTTCATGCCAGTGAAAAAGTAAACTTCGAAAATTACATGTATAAAAAAGCTTGTCAACGACCTGCGCAAAAGAAAAATGAATCTTTCAATAATTTAAAATATCAATACTAAAATAAAATTGAGAATCGAGATCAAAGAATCGACTATTTTTATAGCTAAGATATTCAAAATATTTTATATTTTGTTTATATTATATTTATTTTTATAGCTAAGATATTCAAAAAAATATTTTTTACGTGTATCACAAAATTTTGTAAGTTTGGGAGGAATGTAACTTAACACCAATACAGGAGAAATGAAAAGTGACGTATTAGCTTATCGTTTATTTATTTTCTATGAAAAACTTTTTTTTCGCTAAATTTCATTTGTTAGGATAAAAACAAATAATAAAATGAAACTGAAGTACGATGCATTTTTTACTATTTACTTTAAAAGATGTACAACCGTAGCATTCCAATGTGTCAAAAAATCACTAACCATTAGTAATGTGATCAATTAACCTAAATGAGAATAATACGATAAAAATAACAAAATCAGCCTTTCAACCAAATGTAGAGAAAAGGGAGTGAAAAATTATTCACTAATAAATTCTTTAAAAAAGTTAAAACAAGTAAAGGAAAGTTATTGTATAGTCATTTAGCGGCACAGCCGATGCGTGAAACTCAAAATATCAACAGTTTTTTCTTTAGACCTAGAAGTCGTTTCGTGGAAAAAAATCAGTAACGAAAAATTTCTTCCTTAACAAAATTCCCCTTAAAAACCAACAAGAGTCAAACACTATATATTCATCACAGCACAAGTCAATCACGCGTTCTTCAGCAAACTTAAATTCGCTTCAGCCACTACTGTACCGAACCGCTACTGTAGGTCACTTGCTGCTGCCGGCTTACATAGCTGCCCGTGGGCTGCTGCGGCAGCTGCTGCTGGCCGCTTGACATGCCGCGTCTCTGCATTGTGGCGGCCTGCTGCTGCTCTTGCAATTGTCTGCTTTCGTATCCGCCACCCCCGCTGCTCACATAGCCCAGCTGTCTGCCGCCTGTGCGAGAGGCTAAAATTGCAGTTTGAAGGTCCTTTTACCTGTGAGACTCGGACCTACACACATTGGCAAAATGACAGTCTGGACATTGTATTGACTTTTCCCTTGAAAGCGGGGATTTTGCACACCTGTTGGACGGGAAGATCACCCGTTAGACAGGAGTGTCACCACCTGTTAGACAGGAGTGTCCCCTGTTAGACAGGAGTGTCACCTGTTAGACAGGAGTGTCACCTGTTAGACAGGAGTGTCACCTGTTAGACAGGAGTGCCACCTGTTAGACAGGAGTGCCACCTGTTAGACAGGAGTGTCACCTGTTAGACAGGAGTGTCACATGTTAGACAGGAGTGTCACCTGTTAGACAGGAGTGCCACCTGTTAGACAGGAGTGTCACCTGTTAGACAGGAGTGTCACCTATTAGACAGGAGTGTCACCTGTTAGACAGGAGTGTCACCTATTAGACAGGAGTGTCACCTGTTAGACAGGAGTGTCACCTGTTAGATATAAATATTACTTCTTATAGTAAGTTTATAATGAGTGCTTAATTTTATTAATAGTAACAAAAGCATTTTTCTAAGCGAATCAATTACTCTATTGATACCCCAGCGTAAATTTAAATTTATGCAAGTAATATTTTTACTATTATATCTCCCAACATTCTGACGTCAAAGAGCAAACCCTGAATGCATTGAGCTGACAATATTGACAATATGTCAGCTGGAGAAACAGACTTATGCTCGCTGTATTTGCGCTCCTGCTCACTGTTTGACGTTCACAAAAACTACCAACGTAGTCCGAGTGCATATTAACTATAGAATCAATAATTCATTTCTGTCAATGTACGAGTAAAAGCCCCATGCATGACAATTTTTAGCTACGTACGGTTACCAGAAAGTGCAAATAAATAAACGTTATTCAAAGTTAAAAATGATTTTGGTCAAACCGCCAACTCGGACTCACATTCAAGTACTTCAGTGCGCCTCTCAACTCGCTGCTCCATCACCACGCTTGGTTTTTCCGTGTTCCGGAAGCTGCTCTGCCTGCTAATGTTTTCCAACTTGTCCATGGCGACGCCCTCAGCGTCAAGAAGCTTGCGGTAGGCGGCAATCTCCAACTCTAAGCTGATCTTGGCGTCCAGCAGGGCTTGCAGCTCGTTTAGCACTCGTCTGAGATCAGCCTCAGTGCTGCTCAGCTCCTTGGCCAGGCGGTCCTGCTCCTCACTGTGACGCCTGCGTTCCATCTCGTTTTCTCGCTGCAGGTCTTCAATTGTTCGGTCTAGCGAGTCGTTCTAAGTTGTTAGATAACAGGTGGGGCGATAATTAGCTCGCACTGAGCCCTCAGTAATCAGTGTGAGATTGCAGGTGGGGCGATAATTAGCTCGCACTGAGCCCTCAGTAATTAGTGTGAGATTGCAGGTGGGGCGATAATTAGCTCGCACTGAGCCCTCAGTAATTAGTGTGAGATTTCAGGTGGGGCGATAATTAGCTCGCACTGAGCCCTCAGTAATTAGTGTGAGATTGCAGGTGGGGCCACTGTAAGCTTAGTCAGCAAACTTACCCTAGCTTGCAGATCGGCAATCCTCTTTCTCAGCTCGGCCATGGTGTCTTTAATCTTCTTGTTCTCCTCCTTTAGATAGGCCGTCTCAGAGGAGCCCTGGTTGTTGTTCTTGGCCACCTCTCTTAGCTGCAGATTTTTCAGTGTGATATTGGTTGTTGATTTGGTTTATTGCACTCATTTATCAGTGTACTCTTGTCTGTGATTTTAAAAATAAAAAAGTGATTTGAACAATTCTACTCTAAATTTACAGGAGCAATGATGGGCTATTTAGCAAAAACTGAATTAAAGCAAAATGTTTTATGATCGAAAAAATTTTTTATAGAAAATATTTGTCTTTAAGGGTGCCATATTTCTACGCAATTTACCTCGTGGTACTGAAATTTTTATTTGGGTTTTTGGCAAAAAAAGTTTTAGACAAAAGCATTAGTCACTAGTTAAAAGACATTGTGTGTCTGAATACATAATGTATTGTGTGTCTGTTAGCATGTATTGATTGCATGCAAGGATACATTGGGTGTCTGTAAGAATGTATTGGGTGTCTTCAGGGATATATTGGATGTCTTCGGGGATGTATTGGGTGTCTGTAAGCATGTATTGGTTGTCTGTAGGGAATGTATTGGGTGTCTGCAGGGATGTATTGAGTGTCTGCAGGGGATGTAATAGGTGTCTGCAGGGATGTATTGCATTGCATTGGGTGTATTCAGGGTTTCATCGGGTGTCAGTGTAGATGTATTGGGTGTCTGCAGGGAATGTGTTGGGTGTCTATAGGGATGCATTGAGTGTCTGTAAGTATGTATTGGTTGTCTGTAGGGGATATATTGGGTGTCTTCAGGGATTTAATGGGTGCCTGCAGCCGAATACTGTTTCAAGAATTACAACGCATTATGGGAAAATCGCAGCGAGAAATGCTTGCCTTGTTCATGTAGATGGACTCCAGCTCTATGCGGACCAGATCAACTTTCTCGTCGTATTCCTTCTGAATCTCGTGTATGGCTTGTCCCAGCTCAGTTTTCCAAAACTCCCGGCTCTCATCTTCGTCTTTCTTGATCAGCACGTACAGCTCCTTGATTTCCTGGAATTTTTTTCGATATTAACGATTTAGAACTTGGTGAAAAGCGTTGTTAGTTTTCAATATGATTTAAAAGTACAATCAATTGATCAGAATTCATAACAGACAAGTTTTGTTACAGTGAATATTGTAAATTTTCAGTTGGACCGATTCTATTTCAGTAGCGCTCATTCTATTTCAGTTGCGCTAATTCTATTTTAGTATCGCTAATTCTATTTCAGTAGCGCTAATTCTATTTTAGTAGCGCAAATTCTATTTCATTAGGCTAATTTTATTTCAGTTGCGCTAATTCTATTTCAGTAGCGCTAATTCTATTTCAGTAGCGCTAATTCTATTTTAGTATCGCTAATTCTATTTCAGTAGCGCTAATTCTATTTTAGTAGCGCAAATTCTATTTCATTAGGCTAATTTTATTTCAGTTGCGCTAATTCTATTTCAGTAGCGCTAATTCTATTTCAGAAGCGCTAATTCGATTTCAGTTGCGCTAATTCTAATTCAGTAAGTTTAGAGACTTCTAATTCCATTAAAATTCCGATTTCTGAATGAATCTAAAGTTTCGCTAATAAAACCCCAGTTGCGCTAAACAGACTTCAGAGGCGTCAAAATGCTCACCTGTTCGTGCACCCGTTTCAGAAACTCCAACTCCTCTTTGAGCGTCTGGTTCTCGGTCTGGGCGCCAATTCTGGCGGCAGTCTCTGCGTCCAAATCCGTGTGCAGCCTGGCTAGATCGTCCTTCATCTTCGTCACCTGCTGCTTCATCCGGGCCTTCTCGCTCTCCAACTGGGCGAGACGGCGACGCAGTAGGGCGATTTCGCCGTCCCGATCAGACAGTTCGTGATTCTGACGGTCGATTTTCTCGATGCAGCTTTCGTTTTGGTTGTTGGATTCGGTGAGTCTGGGGTTCGCGAGGCGGGTTTTGGGATTTGCACTTTTAGCTATTTTTAGAACTGTCAGAACAGCGCCGATTTTGATTTCGAATGTTTGGAACTTTCAGATATTGCCAACCTCTCAGATAGCGCCAACCCCCCCCCCAGAAAGCGCCAACCCCCCCCCAGATAGCGCCAACCCTCAGATAGCGCCAACCCCTCAAAAAGCGCCAACCCATCAGATAGCGCCAACCCCTCAAAAAGCGCCAACCCTCAGATAGCGCCAACCCCCCCCAGAAAGCGCCAACCCCCCCCCAGATAGCGCCAACCCTCAGATAGCGCCAACCCCTCAAAAAGCGCCAACCCCTCAGATAGCGCCAATCCCCCCAGATAGCGCCAACCCTCAGATAGCGCCAACCCCTCAAAAAGCGCCAACCCTTCAGAGATAGCGCCAACCCCTCAGAAAGCGCCAACCCTCAGATAGCGCCAACCCCTCAAAAAGCGCCAACCCTTCAGAGATAGCGCCAACCCCTCAAAAAGTGCCAACCCTTCAGAGATAGCGCCAACCCCTCAGAAAGCGCCAACCCCTCAAAAAGCGCCAACCCCTCAGATAGCGCCAACCCCCCCAGATAGCGCCAACCCTCAGATAGCGCCAACCCCTCAAAAAGCGCCAACCCTTCAGAGATAGCGCCAACCCCTCAGAAAGCGCCAACCCTCAGATAGCGCCAACCCCTCAGAAAGCGCCAACCCTCAGATAGCGCCAACCCCCCCCAGATAGCGCCAACCCCTCCCCCAGATAGCGCCAACCCCTCAGAAAGCGCCAAATTCCATGGCGCGACACGTTTTCGTCAGCCAAACCCCTGGGAAAACATAGAGTATACGAGTATAATTGAATTCAACAGCGTCAACAAACTGAGCACTGCAGCCAAGCCATTTTACTTAAAGGCTAAGTTAGGCAACAAAGCAATAAAGTAGGATTAATAATGCTCCACAATAAATCACCCTTCAAAAATTCCATGACAGCGTGTTGGGATCTGTTTTGCGGTCTTTTCAAGCCCTTTCCGAACAGCCCAACTTTGGCTACGGGAATAAAAGAAGCGGCAGCAGCTAAGTCTGAGTATTTCAGCGCAAATAATCAAATCGAGTCAACCGGAGATCGATAAAGTGCATTCAGGCTGGCTGGACCAAAATCCCATAAGGTGGCAGATCTAACGGTGGGATCTCTAAGAAAGCGTGTGTGTTCAGTAGTGCAATCCCCTTTTTCTTACTCACCCAGCAATCCCCTGTCCCCTATTTCTTCTTTGCGGTAAAGACACAAAAGCAGCTTTAGTATAAAGTACCGTACAATTTGCCTCCGGATTGTTGAAGGTGAATGCCCAAATATCACACTAAACAACGCCACATCAAAACAGCGCCACATCAAAATAGCGCCACATCAAAACAGCGCCACATCAAAATAGCGCCACATCAAAACAGCGCCACCCTAAACAGCGCCACACTAAACGGCGCCAAACAAAACAGCGCCACATCAAAATAGCGCCACATCAAAACAGCGCCACATCAAAATAGCGCCACATCAAAACAGCGCCACCCTAAACAGCGCCACACTAAACGGCGCCACATCAAAGCAGCGCCACACTAAACAGCGCCACATCAAAACAGCGCCACATCAAAATAGCGCCACACTAAACAGCGCCACATCAAAACAGCGCCACACTAAACAGCGCCACATCAAAACAGCGCCATATTTAACAGCGCCACACTAAACAGCGCCACATCAAAACAGCGCCACACTAAACAGCGCCACATCAAAACAGCGCCATATTTAACAGCGCCACACTAAACAGCGCCACATCAAAACAGCGCCACACTAAACAGCGCCACACTAAACAGCGCCACACTAAACAGCGCCACATCAAAACAGCGCCATATTTAACAGCGCCACACTAAACAGCGCCACATCAAAACAGCGCCACACTAAACAGCGCCACATCAAAACAGCGCCATATTTAACAGCGCCACACTAAACAGCGCCACATCAAAACAGCGCCACACTAAACAGCGCCACACTAAACAGCGCCACATCAAAACAGCGCCATATTTAACAGCGCCACACTAAACTGCGCCACATCAAAACAGCGCCACATCAAAGCAGGGCCACACTAAACAGCGCCATATTTAACAGCGCCACACTAAACAGCGCCACATCAAAACAGCGCCACACTAAACAGCGCCACATCAAAACAGCGCCATATTTAACAGCGCCACACTAAACAGCGCCACATCAAAACAGCGCCACATCAAAACAGCGCCATATTTAACAGCGCCACACTAAACAGCGCCACATCAAAACAGCGCGACACTAAACAGCGCCACACTAAACAGCGCCATATTTAACAGCGCCACACTAAACAGCGCCACATCAAAACAGCGCCACACTAAACAGCGCCACATCAAAACAGCGCCATATTTAACAGCGCCACACTAAACAGCGCCACATCAAAACAGCGCCACACTAAACAGCGCCACACTAAACAGCGCCACATCAAAACAGCGCCATATTTAACAGCGCCACACTAAACTGCGCCACATCAAAACAGCGCCACATCAAAGCAGGGCCACACTAAACAGCGCCATATTTAACAGCGCCACACTAAACAGCGCCACATCAAAACAGCGCCACACTAAACAGCGCCACATCAAAACAGCGCCATATTTAACAGCGCCACACTAAACAGCGCCACATCAAAACAGCGCCATATTTAACAGCGCCACACTAAACAGCGCCACATCAAAACAGCGCCACACTAAACAGCGCCACACTAAACAGCGCCACATCAAAACAGCGCCATATTTAACAGCGCCACACTAAACTGCGCCACATCAAAACAGCGCCACATCAAAGCAGGGCCACACTAAACAGCGCCATATTTAACAGCGCCACACTAAACAGCGCCACATCAAAACAGCGCCACACTAAACAGCGCCACATCAAAACAGCGCCATATTTAACAGCGCCACACTAAACAGCGCCACATCAAAACAGCGCCACATCAAAACAGCGCCATATTTAACAGCGCCACACTAAACAGCGCCACATCAAAACAGCGCGACACTAAACAGCGCCACACTAAACAGCGCCACATCAAAACAGCGCCATATTTAACAGCGCCACACTAAACAGCGCCACATCAAAACAGCGCCACACTAAACAGCGCCACATCAAAACAGCGCCATATTTAACAGCGCCACACTAAACAGCGCCACATCAAAACAGCGCCACACTAAACAGCGCCACACTAAACAGCGCCACATCAAAACAGCGCCATATTTAACAGCGCCACACTAAACTGCGCCACATCAAAACAGCGCCACATCAAAGCAGGGCCACACTAAACAGCGCCATATTTAACAGCGCCACACTAAACAGCGCCACATCAAAACAGCGCCACACTAAACAGCGCCACATCAAAACAGCGCCATATTTAACAGCGCCACACTAAACAGCGCCACATCAAAACAGCGCCACACTAAACAGCGCCACACTAAACAGCGCCACACTAAACAGCGCCACATCAAAACAGCGCCACACTAAACAGCGCCACATCAAAACAGCGCCACACTAAACAGCGCCACATCAAACAGCGCCACATCAAAATAGCGCCACACTAAACAGCGCCACATCAAAACAGCGCCACACTAAACAGCTCCACATCAAAACAGCGCCATATTTAACAGCGCCACACTAAACTGCGCCACATCAAAACAGCGCCACATCAAAGCAGCGCCACACTAAACAGCGCCACATCTAATGACGCCCTGAAAAATGACGCTTTTAAGAGAGGCGCAGTACAAACGGGCGCCACCCTAAACAGCGCCGTGTCTTATCGGCGCTACAAACATTTTTTGACTACACCTTCATAATTTTATCCTACAAGGCGCCATCTCAAATCGCACTCACTGCTCTCGCATGTCCTTGTTGTAGGCGTCCAAAGAGGCTAATTTGGCATCTTTCTCGCCCTTCATTCTCTCGGCATCGTCCAACAGGCGTCGGAGTTGCTTCAATTCGACGTCGTACATCTGGCGAATCTTCTCGGTCTCCTTGCCCCAGCGAGCCTTCAGACCGGCAAGCTCGTCCTTCAGCTTCTTGTTCTGGGCTTGTAGGTACCGCGTCTGAGGTTGAGGGATTTTTGCTAGGTGTTAAATTCTGTGAGAGTAGGCTGACCTCCACTTCCCCTGTGCTGTGAGAGTAGGCTGACCTCCCCTCCTCCTGTGCTGTGAGAGTAGGCTGACCTCCCCTCCTCCTGTGCTGTGAGAGTAGGCTGACCTCCCCTTCCCCTGTGCTGTGAAAGTAGGCTGACCTCCCCTCCCCCTGTGAGGTGAGAGTAGGCTGACCTCCACTCCTCCTGTGCTGTGAGAGTAGGCTGACCTCCCCTCCTTCTGTGCTGTGAGAGTAGGCTGACCTCCCCTTCCCCTGTGCTGTGAAAGTAGGCTGACCTCCCCTTCCCCTGTGCTGTGAAAGTAGGCTGACCTCCCCTCCCCCTGTGAGGTGAGAGTAGGCTGACCTCCACTCCTTCTGTGCTATGAAAGTAGGCTGACCTCCCCTTACCACAGTTTACTAATTTCTATCCAATTCGGCTTTTATTTAGGCGTTTACTCATTTTCTGGCCCGCCTACTTTTTTTGCCGCGAAACTCCCACGCTCTCAGCTGCTAGCTAGGCATTATTTTTTGCTTTTAGAAGAAGCAAAGCTTTAGAAATTATGCTTAGACTTTGAGTCGGGAAAGTGACGGCTTTTAGTGTGAGAGATTTATAACTGCAACTTGAATCCTTCACTGCTTCAATTACTTGCTTTTTTATGATTGAAGGTCCATGCATTTTTGCTGCGAGTGGATGCTTAATTTGTGTCATCCATCTTGGCCGCAACCGGTTGTTTTCGTAGAAGCAAAATTTTGTCTTTTTATCAATACATCCTACTTTACATCTGACTTTACTTGTCTGGTCTATATTACTAGTGCTGCTTTTCCTCCTACCACTTTATCCCATTTTCACCCATGAAGAGTCGAACGCCACAATTCTCACTAACCTTCTCGATGAAACCGGCTAGTCGCTCGTTCAGCTCCTGCATCTCCTTCTTGCTGCGTCCCCGAGCCTCCACCACGTGTTGAATGTCCGGAATGTCGGCCTCCAAAGAGGCGCGTCGACTACGCGACGTCTTGGTCATGCTGTACTGCACGGAGGTCGAGCCTTGAGTTCGAGACACCGTCGGTTGTCGAGGATTCGACACGGCCGAATAGTTCGAGGCGACGTCGGTGGCCTCCTGCTTGCTGTAGCCGACGCGTTTGCTGCCGCTCTGCTGCTGCTGCTGCTGCTGCTGCTGGTACATCTGCACGTTCTGCTCCATGATGCTTGCTTTCTGCTGACTTTAATAGTGAATTGGTTTTTTAATGCTTAAATATTGATATTCTGCCCTCTTTTCATACTCTGATTCTCCATTAGAACTTTCTCTGCGTCCTTCCTACTTATTTTTACCCTATCTGTGCACTCGCTCAATCTGTGCTCCCTCACCCCTCCCTCACTCAATGTACAATCCCTCACCCCCTCTCTCGCTCAATGTTCAATCCCTCACCCCCTTTCTCGCTCAATGTTCAATCCCTCACCCCCTCTCTCGCTCAATGTTCAATCCCTCACCCCCTCTCTCGCTCAATGTTCAATCCCTCACCCCCTCTCTCACTCCATGTGTACTCCCTCACCCCCTCTCGCTCAATCTATGCTCCCTCACCCCCTCTCGCTCAATCTGTGCTCCCTCACCCCCTCTCGCTCAATCTATGCTCCCTCACCCCCTCTCGCTCAATCTATGCTCCCTCACCCCCTCTCGCTCAATCTATGCTCCCTCACCCCCTCTCGCTCAATCTATGCTCCCTCACCCCCTCTCGCTCAATCTATGCTCCCTCACCCCTCTCGCTCAATCTATGCTCCCTCACCCCCTCTCGCTCAATCTATGCTCCCTCACCCCCTCTCGCTCAATCTATGCTCCCTCACCCCCTCTCGCTCAATCTATGCTCCCTCACCCCTCTCGCTCAATCTATGCCCCCTCACCCCCTCTCGCTCAATCTATGCTCCCTCACCCCCTCTCGCTCAATCTATGCTCCCTCACCCCTCTCGCTCAATCTATGCTCCCTCACCCCCTCTCGCTCAATCTATGCTCCCTCACCCCCTCTCGCTCAATCTATGCTCCCTCACCCCCTCTCGCTCAATCTATGCTCCCTCACCCCCTCTCGCTCAATCTGTGTTCCCTCACCCCTCTCGCTCAATCTATGCTCCCTCACCCCTCTCGCTCAATCTGTGCTCCCTCACCCCTCTCGCTCAATCTATGCTCCCTCACCCCTCTCGCTCAATCTGTGCTCCCTCACCCCTCTCGCTCAATCTGTGCTCCCTCACCCCTCTCGCTCAATCTGTGCTCCCTCACCCCCTCTCGCTCAATCTGTGCTCCCTCACCCCTCTCGCTCAATCTGTGCTCCCTCACCCCTCTCGCTCAATCTGTGCTCCCTCACCCCTCTCGCTCAATCTATGCTCCCTCACCCCTCTCGCTCAATCTGTGCTCCCTCACCCCTCTCGCTCAATCTGTGCTCCCTCACCCCTCTCGCTCAATCTGTGCTCCCTCACCCCTCTCGCTCAATCTGTGCTCCCTCACCCCTCTCGCTCAATCTATGCTCCCTCACCCCTCTCGCTCAATCTGTGCTCCCTCACCCCTCTCGCTCAATCTGTGCTCCCTCACCCCTCTCGCTCAATCTGTGCTCCCTCACCCCTCTCGCTCAATCTGTGCTCCCTCACCCCTCTCTCGCTCAATGTGCACTCCCTGACCCCTCTCTCTCTTAATCTGTGCTCCCTCACCCCTCTCTCGCTCAATGTGCACTCCCTGACCCCTCTCTCGCTTATCTGTGCTCCCTCACCCCTCTCTCGCTTAATCTGTGCTCCCTCACCCCCTCTCTCGCTCAATGTGCACTCCCTTACCCCTCTCGCTCAATCTGTGCTCCCTCACCCCCTCTCGCTCAATCTGTGCTCCCTTAATCCTTGTCATTTTTTTAATATCTACGTTTTTATTTATTCCAAACAATTCAGTTGTTACAGTAAACTTTTGACTTTTCAGGCAAAAAGCAGAAATAGACTTTCTGTATTACTGATGAAATGTGGACCCCTGCACAGGTCTCGTGTCTCGTCTACAACGCTCTAACAACAAGGACACACTAGAATCAGCTGCTTGTGGTCAGCTGCATCAAATATTCATGACTAAGTTATCCCCATCCGGTTGTCAATGATCCCGCGCTATGTTAACTGGCCGTAAACGGAGGCCCCGAGACTAGAGTGCAGTGCGCCTCTAAGCACCGACTACAGATTTTTTGGCTTCCTGATACCAACGGGTGATTATTCTTTTTCTGCAATTGTAAAATTCTATTTGTGTACTTTTAGCGTCTAGAGTTAAATGCTGCCATTCACTTGATTTACTGACTACCGATTGTTCCTTACAACAATAATGGTGCAGGCATTTTACGATTGATTAAAGCAGGCGAGTCGATTCTATAGTTCTTGCTTAACTGTTCAGCGACCAGAGTTGACAGAATTGGGATTTAAAAAATATTTCTTGCATTAAAAATTTTCCAACCTTCAAGCAACTCAATATTTATCTATCTATCTATCTATCTATCTATCTGTCTGTCTATCTATCTATCTATCTATCTATCTATCTATCTATCTATCTATCTATCTATCTATCTATCTACCTATCTATCTATCTGTCTGTCTATCTATCTATCTATCTATCTATCTATCTATCTATCTATCTATCTATCTATCTATCTATCTATCTACCTATCTATCTATCTGTCTGTCTATCTATCTATCTATCTATCTATCTATCTATCTATCTATCTATCTGTCTATCTATCTATCTATCTATCTATCTATCTATCTATCTATCTATCTATCTATCTATCTACCTATCTATCTATCTACCTTATCTATCTATCTATCTATCTATCTATCTATCTATCTATCTATCTATCTATCTATCTATCTATCTATCTATCTATCTATCTATCTATATTTTATCCGTATGGTTAGTCAACCAAGTAATTTTGATAGACAGCACTTACATCAACTTAGAATCTTTTTAAACGCTCTTAGCTCAGTTATAGGAAGATATTGCGAGTCCTCAAACTTCCGGTGTAGCTTCTGGGATATAAGAAAGTAAATCTGCTTGAATTTGCACAGTCAGCTCAGCAGTCACCTTATCCCCCGCTAATATAGCCCAGGGAGAATTCAGCCCGGCCATGTCAACCTCCCCACCGCCAAGGCGAATTTCTCACTGCCAGCCAAGCAGGCCTGCACCCCAGCCAATCGGATGGCTCTGCAAATACGCAAAAAAAACCGCCGACATTTATGGCCAACTGGCCCTCTCGCCCTTGGCCTCCTTTCTCTCGCTACCCCGCTATCCTTGTCCGCTCGCTATAAATAATATTTCTATGCATTTTCCCAGCGGCTGAGTAACTGCCCCCCCCCTACCCGGCAGTGGACAGGGGGCAGCCCCCATCCAGCTTGGCCCTCACGCCCAAGACACGCCCAAAGCTTGGGACCTGCCATTGCAGGTCAGCCCAGCTCAGCTTGTACCGCTGGCTAACAAGAAAAACGGGAACTCTCAATACCGACTCTCTTCCCCATGCTAGAGATCCCCAGGCCAGAACGCCACTTCCCACCTGACTGCTTCCCCCCCCCCTCCTCCGGGGGCCGGTTCGTGAATGGGAATTTTATAAATATGAAATTCCGGGTCGCAGTCGGACGGCAAACGGCCCAACGGGAAATAAGAACTAAGAAAACAAACAATGCGAGGTTTTTTTCCAGGAAAAGAATAAATTTTGCACTGCTTTTATTGTCAGTACAGTTTTGCTGCACATTGATCTCATTGTATTCGTATATTTATTGTTGGTTAATCAAAAATATTTAAATAGAAATCAGAGTATTATATTTGGCAGTGCTTGTAGAAAATCAAAAAGATGTTCCGCTATTAGTAGGACGCATTTAAACAAAAATCTGATATTCATTATTTTTAACTATTATTGACTATTTCATATTGAAAATTAATTATTCCATATTTACTACTGATATCTAGTAATGTCCAGTAGTCAGTTGCGTATTATTCTAACTATATTATTGTATTGCTATTGTGGCTCAACCTAAAAAAATGTTCAAAATTTTGTTAAAACTCCTTGGCTCGCAGCTCGTTGGGGTGGTGGGCAAAGAAGCAGCTGGCGCCGTGGGGACAGACCCCGAGGCTGCTCTGCAGCGAGCACATCTTGGTCTTGTAGCGCGGGTGCTCGCAGATGCGGCGCAGCTCCCGGTGGCCGTGCGCGTACTGGCACGAGTCGCCTTTGACGCAGCGGCCAAGGCCGCCGGACATGAAATTCTTGCACAGCTGCGTCTTGTACCGGAAGTTGGTGCGCTGATCCTCGATTGTGCTGCCGCCGCTGCCGCCGCCAGCAGTTGGCGACAGAATTCCAGCGGTCAGAGAGTCGTCAGTTGGGGAGTCAGCAAATTCCGGCGGCTGCAGAGCCTGTTGGAGAGGACCCGATTGGGACTGTTGGTGTACTTGCTGGTGCTGCGGTTTGCTGCTGCTGCTGCTGCTGCTGCTGCGGGCACAGATCCTGGCACCACATTGTGGTCAGTTCCGACAGTACAGATAGGATGCCCTGTTGCATTTGCTCGCGCACCAGCTGCGACTCTTGCAGAGCCAGTGCGGCAGTCAGTTTCACTTCGTTAAGCGACTCGGTGAGGTCTTGGATCGCCTGGTCGTAGCCGTTCAGGTCCATGGCTAGACTGGACGAGGCGCTTGATCCAATTAGCGAGCCGCCGTTGTCATGGTGACTAACAACCTCAAGGCCAAGCGGCAGTCCAGTTGCTGACCGATTGTTCAGAGCCAGACGTTGGCCTGTTGACGTGTAGAGGCGAAGGCGAGACATGCTCATAATTGTTTTTTTTTCACTTTGGACTTAAAGTGCAGGCCGTCTTGTTTTTTTAAAAAGCCTCTCAGTTATCACGTGCTTTTTGCTTAGGGAGGTGTTTAAATCATCAGATCGGTATTTTTTTCAGATATTGATTCCAATGGGTGACGAAATAGGCGGGTGGACTGAAGGTGTGAATAAAAACTTTTCACTGTCTACCCTCAATCGGCGCACTATTGGCTGGCTGAAATCACTATGTACATTGGCGGCCGCAGTGTACATTTTCAGTCTGACCCCCATAGCGCCAAAACCCACCTTACAAAAAAAATTTTCTAACCCACAGTAAACAGTGGCGACTTTTTCCCTAAGTCTTTCAAATCATTTTATTAAATTCAACACAATGATGAGTATAAGACGTTTTAGTACACATAAACTGACCATTTTATTATGACTTGTTTCTATTTGCAGCGATTTTCTTTATTTTGAAACTGTCAAACCAAGTACATTAGCATGAATTTACGCTATTGTCAGAACGTCAAATATATATTTTTGGATTATAAGCAACGCTTTGAATTAGATTGCTGAAATAAGACAGTATTTAAATTCTCACAAATTGTCTTTTCGTTTTTAGCCAATTGCAATAGAAATGTTTTTGCGCATTTTTTTCAGGCTAGTGTTTTATGTTGACTGCAATCTACTGGATTTGCTAGTGGAAACAGTTGCTGCACTTTGCCCCTGCCCCCTAGCATCACTCTTTTACTTTCTCACGCCACAGGGGTATAAGTAGGCAGAAACCACACTGAAATGCTGATTAACGAAAGCACCACCACTCGATACAGTTACAGTATTCTCCAATTCATAATTCCAAAATGCAGAATCTCGATCTATTTCTGTCTCTATCAGTCGGTCTGCTGAGCTTCTGCTTGCTGAGTTTGCTTGCAAATTTTGTCAATCCGAACGAGTCAAACTTGTGCGGCCTGACACGACAACAGCTGGACCTGCTGCATCAGCTGCCAATTGTCTTGGCGCAACTGACTTCTGTCTGTGTGATCTGCTGTCTGAGCCAGAGATTCTTGCTTCAAATCTATCGGCCTTGCGGCTGGCCTGTTGAGTACTTTCGTACAGTTGGGACGCCTAGCGACGTGCATCACAGCGAAGCCTACCACTGCCTGAGCGACGCTCTCGAAGCCGATCTGCACCGCAAAGACCGGCTGAAGCGAAGGCAAGTCTTGACGGCCAACCAGCCATGGATTCGAAGAACAAGAGACTTGCTGTACCAGCTCAACTGTTCGAAGCACTCGATCGCCTGGTTGCTAGGCGAACTGATTCGCGCAGGCCTCAGTCTGGGCGTCAGTCTGGCACTCGCCCAGCAACTATCCGGTGGCAAGTCGAAATTCGAATCCACTTCAGCCGAGTTGCGTCATCGGGTTGCCAACTGCACCGGGGCGGGTGCCGGACTCCGATTGGCTGCCGGCCTGCCTCAACTAGTCTCCATGGCAACCGGTTTTGCCGTTGTTGCCAGCCTGATGAGCCTGCTGGTGAAGGCTGCCAGCTTGGCTCTGCCAGCTCAGAGTCTGAGACTCGCCTGCCGCTGCTTGTCGCCGCACGCCGCCGCCGTGGCCAGCTTGCTTACCTGGGACGGAGCTCATCTGGTGCTGTTGCTGGCCGGCGACTCTGCAACATCCTGGCTAGCCTGCCTGCTTTTAGGAGACCTGCTCAGCGGCATGGACCTCGAAGAGAAGGTGGTGGCGATTGAAGAAAAAGCCAAAGTGGCTACACAGTCGGATTCTGAGTCGGTTTCGCCTCCGCAACAGTCTTTGAGTTCAATGAAAGCTAATATTTGAGCACAAACAATCGCTCTGTATAACTCAATAATCATGTACGCACCTTACTACGGTTCTAAAGATGAAGGTTTAAAAAATTTCACATTACAGTCCCGAAATAAAAGACCTCTGGGTATTATATTGTGGATTGAAAATAAAAAATTCTCATCTTAACAAAAATATAATTGACTTAGCCGCTCGAGCATTAGTAGTATTAGTAGTAGTAAGAAGTAGGTACTATTATTATTATTTACTACGCATTTGATAGCAGCTAAAAATGCTTTTTTTACATATTTTTCATTTTCGCGCTACTTAATAGTAGCGCATAGTGATAATGCTTATTGAGCAATCAATTATTTCTTTCACCCTAATTTATTCTCTAAAAGTCATTTGAATTGCTAGATGCTAGACTAAGGTTGCCTGCTTTTAAAAGCATGCTTAATTGAAAGCTGACTAACTTTGAAATATCAAATTTAGTCTGGCACCCATTTATTTTTAATGATACGATATTGCATTATTATCCTCACTCAACCATTATTGTATGCAATAAAGGCTCTGCCCTATGGCCAACTTATCATCGCTTTGATGTTCTAATTTTATATCTCCAAAACTGGCTTTGTTGCAAACTCAAATCAACTGCAATTGAAAAGCCGCAAACCCCCAGCCCATCTCCCATCCCTATTAATGCGCTGAATATTCCATTCGATCAGCAGATCCTGCTAAGCTCCCGCCAAGTTTTTTTGGGGGGAATTTCTGTTTCTGAGCCGTTTCCAAGCCAACCAGCTCCAAGAGACTGGCTTCCCTACCCCGCTCTGCCGCAGTCTCCTAATTGACCTGCAGCTCTATAAAATTCTGCTGTGGGTGGGAAACTTGGCGACAATTTCCCCAGCTCCAGCCAAGCTTTCACAGCCTTCCGCAGCGCCAGAACCGACAATGCTTTACGCTAATGAAGTCCAAGCTCTGCTTGTTGCCATCTTCATCATCAGCGAGGCCGCTGCACTGGGCACCAGACGGGTGGAGTTCGCCTACATCGGCTGCTACAGAGACTTCGTGACTCCAGGAGTTCGCGAAATGCGGGTAGTGAAAGCGTACGGCATGTCTCGAATCCATGACGTGGCCATCTTTGATCACGTGGCTGCTGTAAGAAGTCCGCGGATGTCGCATGAAGTCTGCTCGGCTGTGTGCAGCATGATGGGCACTCCGTACTTTGGCGTCCAGGCCACCGAATGGTGCTTCTGCAGCGACATGTACGGCTCGCAGCATGTAGGCAGCGAGTGCTATCAGAACTGCGTTGGAAATCCGGCACAAAAGTGCGGCTCTGAAGGTCACAACTCGGTGTTCAGGCTGAACTACCTTGGTGAGCGCTTCTCTGATGATGCTGAATGCATGGAGCGCATGAATTAGGCATGGCGAGCGTGTCTAAATTGCAGAGCCGAACAATTTCTACATCGGCAACAAGACCTACGCCGCGATGACCAGCACCGAGGCGCCGGCCTACGTCAACACGACTGCCAGAGGCCTGATTGACTGCACGGGCCTGTGCTACCTGCTGGAGTTCCCGGCGCTGCCCGCCAGTCTGGAAGGCGAAGGCGAGTTTTTCATTCGTGGCTGAAGGCTTTGAGCATCGGTGGGCAGCGTCCTGGTGGTTGCATAGTGATTGATCTGGGCTGTCACCCAGTCAAGTTTGCTGTTTGTGGCCAATGACCCAACAGAGTCTGTCTGGAAAGATAATTTTTAAGTTTTTTTACTACTTTTACTCTTGCTTCTACTACTACTACTAATACTACTAATGATTACTTCTACTTCTACTATTACTACTAAAAATACTACTACTTTTTTTCAGAAGTTTTTTTGAAGCCTGACCAAAAAAATCTAGGTAGTTTATCAGTTTCAGTGATCTTGATTTTTTAGCCTGGTTTACTTCAATGCAGTAAACGCATCAAGATAGAAATTTTTTAAATAAAATATGACATTTAAATGCTCAAATCTGTTCTCTTTATATTTAAATATCAATTTTTTTAAACATTAAAACAATGTTTTACTAAAGTTCCTACAATATATTGGTCCATTGGAATTCAAAATTCTCTTTAAATTTGAAGTGACAAAATTTTATTCCTTTTTTTCGCTTTTATGGCTACAATTATATTATAGCTTAGCATTTCTTGAAGTGTTACTTTCAGTAGCATGTCAAATTAGTTTAGAGTAATTTTGTTCCAGGAAAAAAATTTACTGTTCAATAAAGGTAAAAAAAGAAATTTACCAAAATATGGTGCTATGCTAGTAGAAATTGGACTTGTTTCGGCTGCGTGGATATGATTATGTTATTTAATATTGCACAAAACCATATTTTTCTTTTCAGCTACTCAGTTATAGCGGGGACGAGTGGCTCGGCGGTCTAGCGCGTCTGCCTTGTGTGCCACTGGTCCAGGTTCGACCCCGCGTTGTAGGTTGGCTATTTTCCCTAGTGCAGTTTCGTGTGCAGGGTCACATTAATTTGGGGCCTTGTGCACGAATTGGTTGGGCCATGAGGGCACCCTAAATCCCATCAACAGACACCCTGAAGCCCATCATCAGACACCCTGATCCCCATCATCAGACACCCTGAAGCCCATCATCAGACACCCTGAAGCCCATCATCAGACACCCTGAAGCCCATCATCAGACACCCTGAACCCCATCATCACACACCCTGAACCCCATCATCAGACACCCAGAGCCAATCTTACCCCGAAACTGATCCTCGGTCACCCTGAAACATAGAAACGCTCTGCAACTTTGTATCCAAACGAACAAGAAATCACAGCCCCTGCACAGATTCTCACAGGGCAATTTTTTACGACCTCGATTTTATCCTCCAGTGAAACAATTCCCCCTCTATACTCCTGTATCCTTGTGACGCCTTAAATTATTGATTAATTTATTAGCCCGACCGCCCTGCTGACTAACTTGGATGAAGCTGCGTGAAATAGGGGATTCTGGAGGGGAGGGGAGATTGGATGCGTGTGTCTCCGTACCCTTGTAAACTAACATCAAATATGTTTGTCTGACAAGTCAATATTTTGTTCTGGAAAGCTTTAGCAAGGGTTTATTGTGCTAGCCTAGTCCTATAGGGCGGGTAAAATAAGAAGGGAAGTTAGGGAATAGAAGGGAGGTTAATTATGGGCAGCTGATTTCCCACCCAACATGAAGCTCAGTGCAGCTGACTGTTCTTAAAAACTTCAAAAATCAATTGTTGGTGATCCGCCATTGTAACGAGCATCTCAGCGGCCCGTCCCCATAGGGACACTGAATGGAACGGGAACGACGTTTGGGAAGAAAGGAAGCGAATAGGGATTTTTGGGGTTGAATAATTTATTGGAGCCCGATTGCTCAGCGGGCGGTGAATAGCGACTTGGGAACCGTTAGAATGAGCAGTGGCATGCGGCCTGGGTGCTGTGAGTCCGCTCTTTGTTGTCTTTAGCGTTACATGTGCAGATTTCTTAGAAAATCATTTGACTAATCTAATCAATCAATCAATCAATCAATCAATTAATCTATCTATCTATCTATCTATCTATCTATCTATCTATCTATCTATCTATCTATCTATCTATCTATCTATCTATCTGTCTATCTATCTATCTATCTATCTGTCTATCTATCTATCTATCTATCTATCTGTCTATCTATCTATCTATCTATCTATCTATCTATCTATCTATCTATCTATCTATCTATCTATCTATCTATCTATCTATCTATCTATCTATTTATCTATCGATTTATCTATCTATCTATCTATCTATCTATCTATCTATCTATCTATCTATCTATCTATCTATCTATCTATCCGTCTATCTATCTATCTATCTATCTATCTATCTATCTATCTATCTATCTATCTATCTATCTGTATATCTATCTATCTATCTATCTATCTATCTATCTATCTATCTATCTATCTGTCTATCTATCTATCTATCTATCTATCTATCTATCTATCTATCTATCTGTCTATCTATCTATCTATCTATCTATTTATCTATCAATTTATCTATCTATTTATCTCTCTATCTATCTATCTATCTATCTATCTATCTATCTATCTATCTATCTATCTATCTATCTATCTATCTATCTATCTATCTATCTATCTATCTATCTATCTATCTATCTATCTATCTATCTATCTGTCTGTCTATCTATCTATCTATCTATCTATCTATCTATCTATCTGTCTGTCTATCTATCTATCTATCTATCTATCTATCTATCTATCTATCTATCTATCTATCTATCTATCTATCTATCTATCTGTCTGTCTATCTATCTATCTATCTATCTATCTATCTATCTATCTATCTATCTGTCTGTCTATCTATCTATCTATCTATCTATCTATCTATCTATCTATCTATCTATCTATCTTTCTACTTGTTAAGAAGAGTTTCTGTGCAAAAGCTCCTTACTGCACAGCATTAAATTCGCATGCCGAGACCCTCGACCTACAATTTGCTCATTTTTATTCATCAATAACAGAGCGATCTCGGTCGGGAATCCGGGCCTTTGTTGCTGGATGCCGGTCTGACGATCTAGCAAAAGAAGAAAGAAGTTCAGACAGAAAGAGGGACGCCGGGAAGTGGAAGAAGAAGAGGAAGTCGGGGGTTGGGTTGAGACGCATTTTTGGGATCTGCGAGGATACGGGACTCGTGCTGTTAAAAGGGGAAAATATAGGCGTAGACTGGGTGCAGGGTGCAGGGGCAGGCAAATCAGAACAGCAACTTTTGTACCGGGCGGAATGAAAGGCACCAACAGGCCCCCTACCCCTTAGCTGGGGGCAATATAATAATACAAGGCTGGGGGTTGGGATCTGGGATCACCGCCTAGGGGGGATCGGGCATGCGGGATCTGAGCATCACTGGGGGATGCTGGTTTGGTATGGCACTACCATGGAGGTCTAATTGTAGCTAGTATCTGGAGTTAAATAATTTTTTGGCAATTTAGTTGTGGAAAAAGATTGCCTAATTATAAATAAGTAATTATGTTACGGTGCTTATTATTGAAGCACGGAAAGTCCCGAGCTCGATCCGCAGACCATGCATCAAAAGATGCTTGTTTCATCGTCCACACTTGTTTCCTTTCCAGATTCTAGATAGTTTAAAAAAAACGAACTCCATAATGGATGAAACTTGCTCAAGCAGCTCGTTGTCATTGCTTCCAGGCGCGCGTATCTTTACCCTACACGGCACAATTGAGTAGGCTTTGAGTAGTCTTTATTTTATATACTGATTCCTTGCCGAGGCTGAGGGCCCGCTGGTGGCTGGCTGCAGTCCCCCCGCCACTGACGGCACGTGGCCGCTCTCCGCTGTCCGGAATCCACATCCGGAAGACATCCGGTAGATTGTCAAACTTTTGACTATATAAAAAAATAAAGGACTGCAGGAACGGTCTTGCTCTATTCAGTGCGAATTCAAGGCGCCACTGGGGGAAGCAGCAGTCTCCCATGCAGGATTCCTATCCTGTCCCTGGGATGTTTCTGCAGCTGTTTGAAATCGCTCCCTTGCTAGCAGCTGTCTCGCTAAGTGAGAAAGGATTTGAGTTAAAAGCCCCCGATGCGTCTCTTCAGCTACAAAGAAGATTTGTGTCGGGATGTTGGCCAATCTTTCCCCCTGTGCGCACACTTATCCACTTTTTCTTCAGCACCTGCTCCGGGGCAGGTTTAGGGGGGCGGCTCGTGCAGCTCCAACCACCGCAAGCAATTTATCCTCATTCTGGGAGGGGAGGGTCGGTAAGAAAAAAATTGGGAAAAAAATAAGCTTTCGGAATCCTATAGAAGAAATAATATTGCATCGATTCTGGGTAAAGAATCCCTAACTAAATGCATGGGCACAGCTGAAAAGGGGAACACATAAAGTCCCTATAGTTGGCGTCTTATAGACCCCGATTTCCGCATAGATGTTTGTGTGCAGTGCATTCACTGACTGCAGAAACGGCACTTGATTATAATCCCCAGACCTAGAAATGGGATAATTATCCCTTTTGGCTGTGAAATGGCATTATTAATTTGCAATATTGGACAAGGCAGTGTGATTTGCTCTTCAATCAGCTCAAGATAGTTTGCCATTTGCCACTATTGTTAACCGCTATCTGCCACTATTCTGAGCCACTGCTATCTGCCACTATTCTGAGCCACTGCTATCTGCCACTATTCTGAGCCACTGCTATCTGCCACTATTCTGAGCCACTGCTATCTGCCACTATTCTGAGCCACTGCTATCTGTCACTATTCTGAGCCACTGCTATCTGTCACTATTCTGAGCCACTGCTATCTGCCACTATTCTGAGCCACTGCTATCTGTCACTATTCTGAGCCACTGCTATCTGTCACTATTCTGAGCCACTGCTATCTGCCACTATTCTGAGCCACCACTATCTGCCTATTCTGAGCCACCACTATCTGCCACGATTCTGAGCCACTGCTATCTGCCACTATTCTGAGCCACCACTATCTGCCACTATTCTGAGCCACCACTATCTGCCACGATTCTGAGCCACTGCTATCTGCCACTATTCTGAGCCAGTGGCATCTGCCACTATTCTGAGCCACCACTATCTGCCACAATTCTTAGCTGCTAACCACCTTTATCTGGCTAGCAAATTTCAAATTTTGCCTTTAATATAATTTCTTAAGCCAGCGAAATTGGTTCTTGGATTGCGTGTCACTCAAATTATTGAAAAAAAATTATTGAAAAACCTTACCAGATACTTCAGCTTGCTTCTCAATTCTATTCAACTGAAGCATCACGAAACGGAAACTGGGTAATGGAATCTCTCTGTGTGTGTTAGAAGCGATAGGGGTTGGGGATCAGGCCTTCCACATCGCCCTCAAGTTTGTCACCCACCATATAGATACATTGCATTATTAGCCTAGGTTTTCCCCTTCGATCAAATTTAAGCATTTCTTTGTGTTCCGTTGCGAAATCCGTTTCCGAGAATCGTTGTTGCTAGGGGGGGGGGGGGGATTTTCATTCGTTCATTCAGTGCAAGAAAAAATAATGGGGTTAAGAGGGAGGATTTCAGGAGATGGAAAGTCACACTATAAAAATGTCAAGAGTAAAAAATATGTTAGCTATAATCACCATTAGCAGGAACTAATTTAGCTGAACTAATGAAGGACAATTCCCATTTTTAATGGTCCTTCTTTACTTATAGCTTAAAAGTCTAGAAAAAATCCCAACCCACAGAGCCACACATAGCGCAGTTGAGTCCCCATGGTTTCCGGCAGCTGAGAGGCCGCACAACAAGCGATGCTGCTAATTAAGCTACCTGCCTAGGCTCAGCCGTCTGTCACTCACGAAGTCTCGCCCTATCCCCCTTCAAATCCCAAGACCTCACTCACTCCTTAGCTAATTCTCGAGTGTATAGAAGCTGTCACACCAGTTTTTTTCCCCTCTCTCCTTCTTCTGACAACTTCCGACTCAAGGTGACTGATCCCTCTCATTGAATTTTGATCCTCACTGCAATAGCTGACTGGGAGATTTTCTTTTCAAGTGAAAGAAGCTTTCATTAAATAAAATCGCCAAATACGAGCGCATTAGCCTTCTAAGCTAATTATAAGTAGACATTTTATGAACAAACATTTTAATGCACAATTTTTATTATTTATTACTTTTTCTTTTAGTCAAATACACAAGTGTCAAAACAATGAGCCGTTCGTATGAGACATGAATTAGAGTGGTGCTTCTGACATTGTTAACAGCTTTTATTAACAGACAGACAGATAGACAGACAGACAGACAGACAGACAGACAGACAGACAGACAGACAGACAGACAGACAGACAGACAGACAGACAGACAGACAGACAGACAGACAGACAGACAGACAGACAGACAGACAGACAGACAGACAGACAGACAGACAGACAGACAGACAGACAGACAGACAGACAGACAGACAGACAGACAGACAGCCAGCCAGATAAAGACAACTAATTCCTGTGCTAAGCATGCCTACATTTGCTATGCAAATTACAAAGACCAAATTGCTAATGAAGTGTACGGTGACATCACTATTGTAAGAAAAATGGTCAGTAACACAAAGTTTTCTAAGAATGGATGGAAGGGGGGCATTAGGCGTTTGCACAAAACACAATTAAAAAACAACACGTAAAACTCTCTGTTGACGTTCACTAGAAACCCCTATAGTCTTTGTTTGTCTTCGAGGTTTGCCAGTAAAAAAATTCAGTCGCAATTGATAACTCTTTGTTGCAGCGGATAGTTGCCAACAAAATTCTGATTGTTGAAGTCCATCTGCAGCTGATGCTGATGATCCTGGAGATGCTGCATCGTCATGTGATGATACTGGTGAGTCGGCGCTAGACCCGGCGGCGGCGGTGGCGGCGGCGGTGGAGTCGGCAACGACCCCGGCTGATGAGACTCCGTCGGCATCTGCTGGATGGAATGATTCTGCGCGCTGCTAGTCATTGCGGCAGCGGCAGCCGCGGCGGCAGCTGCTGCAGCAGCGGCGGAGCTTATGGAGCTTCTGTCCGCGGCGTAGGCCAGGGACCAAATCCGCGGCCTGTCGTACTGATTGTCCGGCAGCAACGGCGCCGGATAGATGGGCGCCGCTGATGTGCCAGTTGGTGCTGATGATTGGTGCTTGAACTGCGCAGCTTGCATTGGCGAGTGCCTGTCTGCTATGTGTGGGGGGTGGGGTCAGGTTCGGAGCTCGTTGCTTTGATTTCCTTGGAGTTCCTTCACTACTCCCTTCATCCCCTTCTTACCCTCCCTTCCCCCGCCCTCTCTAACCCTCCCTTCCCCCGCCCTCTCTAACCCTCCCTTCCCCCGCTCTCTCTAAGCCTCCCTTCCCGCCCTCTCTAACCCTCCCTTCCCCCCGCCCTCTCTAACCCTCCCTTCCCACCCTCTCTAAGCCTCCCTTCCTACCCTCTTTCTCCGCTCACCTCCCACTCCAGCAGCCCCAGCCGGCAGCTCCTCATTCTCGTTGTCCTCCTCTTCTTGCAGATCCTCGTCGACCTCTTCGCCTCCGTCCGACTGACGCTCGCTCCACGTGACCTTGTTCTCTTTTTTCAGCCTACGCCTAGCATTGGCGAACCAGGTGGACACCTGGGTTAGCGTCATCTTAGTAATGATGGCCAGCATGATTTTCTCGCCTTTGGTCGGGTACGGGTTGCTCTTGTGCTCATTCAGCCAAGCCTTCAGCGTGGCCGTGCTCTCTCTGGTGGCGTTTTTGCGCCTCTGGCTGTTCAAATCGTGAATTGGACTGCGGGGAGAAATTTCGAGGATGTTTCTTAGAATAAAGGATGAGGATTTAGTGGGGATAAAAATTCATATTAAAATTGAAATAAAGACATGGGATAAAAATATATAATCAATTATAATCAAAATTTAATCTCAGTAAAGATCACAATACATCAGGATATGAATGAGTATGTCATGGGATAAAAATCCCAACTTACTGTTAGAAGGAAGATTCGGTTGGGATAAAAATCCCAATATTCAAGCTATATACGTTAAGAACTTATAGAGGAAGAATTCCCCATGACAGAAATCAGAATCCCAATTCAAACGCTCACTTATTCCCATACGGGCCGTATCCAGTTGGCCATCCCGTCACCGCGCTGGCACCCTCGTATCCCATCAGAGCGCCCGGCTGCTGTTGACTTGGCTGACTAGCCGGCTGTTGAACCTGCTGAACATACGCGGTTTGTTGACTAGACGGTCGCCAGGTCATCGCGGACATCGCCGCCGGATACCTGCCGCCCGCGGCGGGGTACATACTGTCGTGCAGGCTGGTGAGCAGACTGTGGTGAGCGGCGCGCTGCTGCTGATGCTGCTGGGCTGCGGCTGCGTATGGCGCGTAGATGCTCATCAGCTGCTGAGCGCTGCAGTCGGGATAGGCGGCGGCGGCGGCTGCGGCGATGGACTCGGATGTAGGCACCAATGATTGATGCTCGGTTGCGGGCTCGGGACTTGGCTGCTCGTTTTTAGGGTTATTATTCAATTATGTAATATTTTTTTGTCAAACAAAGGGGGATATCACTATCCCGGAATTTCACTTCCTCGAAAAGTACCCGTCTTTCACTAAATTTCACTTCCTCGAAAAGTACCCGTCTTTCACAATCCCGAAATTTCACTTCCTCGAAAAGTACCCGTCTTTCACTATCTGGAAATTTCCCTTCCTCGAAAAGTACCCGTCTTTCACAATCCCGAAATTTCACTTCCTCGAAAAGTACCCGTCTTTCACTATCCCGAAATTTCACTTCCTCGAAAAGTACCAGTCTTTCACTATCCCGAAATTTCACTTCCTCGAAAAGTACCCGTCTTTCACTATCCCGAAATTTCACTTCCTCGAAAAGTACCAGTCTTTCACTATCCCGAAATTTTCCTTCCTCGAAAAGTACCCGTCTTTCACTATCCCGAAGTTTCACTTCCTAGAAAAGTACCCGTCTTTCACTATCCCGAAATTTCACTTCCTCGAAAAGTACCAGTCTTTCACTATCTGGAAATTTCACTTCCTCGAAAAGTACCCGTCTTTCGCTATCCCGAAATTTCACTTCCTCGAAAAGTACCCGTCTTTCGCTATCCCGAAATTTCACTTCCTAGAAAACTCAAATAGCAGTGACATTTGCTAGATTTTCGAGGAAGTGAAATTTCGGGATAATGAAAGCGACCCAAACAAACTCCTTTCTATATAAAATAAAGCCAAAATTCAAACACACAAAGTTACTAACCTCCGTGTCTTTGTGACTAACAGAATACGGGAGAGGTCTGGTTGGTGAGTACGGCGGCCGATGCATTTTTGGGGGGATTTTGTCAGTTGAATTTTGATTCTAGAAATTCTGTGTCTTTGTAATGTTTCAGTTTGGATGGTTGATGATGCTTGAGCATGCGAACAGATTTCGAGAGGGGGATTTCTATCCAGTCACGGGGTTTTGGGATGAGTTGGTTCTCACGCGGATGGGGAGGTTGGGTTCTGTCCAACTACGCTGCTCGATTCTCATTGGCTGCGCATTGAGAAGTGACGTTTTGAGAGAAGTATGCAGAGCTGGTTGGGTATTGGCTGAGAGGCATTTTGAAATCACTGACTTTGATGTTAAAACTTAACTGATCTTTGATCTGGGTGGTTTGATTTCAGGCCAGATTTTAACAATAACTCTTGCTCTGCATGGGTTAAGAAAGACAGCCATTTGTATTTCAGTATCATTATGTCAGGTGCCTCATTCCTAGGTCAGGCTGTGTAGCCTCTCTATCCCAGACTCTCTCCCTGTCTCACCCTCTCTACCCCTCACTCTCTCAGTGTCTCACCCTCTGTATCCCTGACTCTCTCAGTGTCTCACCCTCTCTACCCCTCATTCTCTCAGTGTCTCACCCTCTCCAACCCCGACTCCCTCACTGTTCTAAATCTTTTCCTATCCACCTGTCATTGTATCGCTACTTGTGTTGTGTATAATACTAAATCTTGTCATCTTTTCAAAAAAAATTCTTACTCCATATGGAACCATGAAACAATGCATAATTATTTATTTACTAAATAATTCTCCGAACATATAGTGACGTCAAAAAATGACGATAAACCATCCAGCTATTCTGGTTAAAAATCATCTCATACAAATTTAACTCCGGTAAAGAAAAAACACAAAAACAAACTTCAATAGCAAAACTAATGGGGATAACAAGAAGCGGCGTGGATTCTGATCAAGTTAGCAACAAATTCAAATGGATTTTTTTGGATCACGAGAGTTTCGCAGAACACGGTTCCAGCAATAAAGATTTCAAGGATGAAGTGGAAAAAAACGAATGACGGGAAATAAATTATGAGGCTAATTGTTTACCGATAAGCATTGGATGGAAGTGTTGAACTGCACCATATTATTTATTTATATAAATGTAAGATTGATAATTCCTAAATACGGGCATAAGTTGGCAATTCAATTATTAATTATAAAGTTAGGTTGCCTAAATCTCATTAAAATATTCCATTCTCCCATAAGCTTTTACACTTTTCGTTCCCTAAGCTTTAAGCTGAATCTCCCGACCCATCGACCTCCTGACCCATCGACCTCCTGACCCACCGATCTCCTGACCCACCGATCTCCTGACCCACCGATCTCCTGACTCACCGATCTCCTGACCCACCGATCTCCTGACCCACCGATCTCCTGACCCACCGATCTCCTGACTCACCGATCTCCTGACCCACCGATCTCCTGACCCATCGACCTCCTGACCCACCGATCTCCTGACCCACCAATCTCCTGACCCACCGATCTCCTGACCCACCGATCTCCTGACCCACCAATCTCCTGACCCACCGATCTACTGACCCACCAATCTCCTGACCCACCGATCTCCTGACCCATTGAAGCACGGAATTTTTTACCCACCGATCTTTCCCTAGGAGAATGTCCTCCTAGCTCGTAATAATTGCGTTTAAATTAAAATCAGTGTTATTTGAATAAACTAAAAGTATACTTTTACTCGTATTTAATGATCTCCTGACCATTTGACATTAGCTAAATATTAAGAAGCCAGATTTTAACAGATTAAAATCTCGAGTTGCCGTGCGTTACGCGGGTGGATTCTCCCTGCAACTTGGCCGGACTCACTGAAGTGACGAATCTTATGAATAATTAGACTTAACCTGGGCGCGTAATTACTTAACTTGTATAATGCTTTATAGATGATCTTGACTTTTCTAATGGCTCGTGGAAACCAAAGCTGAGCATATAGCACAGTTGCTGGTAGATTGCGCAACACAGCAGAAGGAAATCCCGACTTAAGTGACGCAATAGAATATGTTAATAAAGCCATGCGTCTGTGTGTAGGTCTTGGTTCACTTTGCTCCGCCGATGACGTCACTGCAGATGTGTCCATGGGAACTGAATTGACAGCCCGAAGCAAGAAGCGAATTTTTTTTCGGGAATCGAGCCAAATCTCTCTGTGTTGATTGCGAAACATCCCAGCTGGGTTGTGTGATAACTGATAACCCAACTTAATTTGTTTGTTGGGGACACAGTTTTATTGACTTCAGGCAGAAAAGGTAGGCGTACAAGCCAAAACGTGTTTTTTCACCTTGACGAGAAATTGCTGAGGAGACAAGACGAGAGATAAAAGAGGAGACAAGATGAGAGAGGGGAGAAGAAACAGTATGAGAGAGGGGAGAAGAAACAGTATGTGAGAGGGGAGAAGAAACAGTATGAGAGAGGGGAGAAGAAACAGTATGTGAGAGGGGAGAAGAAACAGTATGAGAGAGGGGAGAAGAAACAGTATGAGAGAGGGGAGAAGAAACAGTATGTGAGAGG
This sequence comes from Macrostomum cliftonense, assembly GCA_950096795.1. Taxonomy (NCBI): domain Eukaryota; kingdom Metazoa; phylum Platyhelminthes; family Macrostomidae; genus Macrostomum; species Macrostomum cliftonense. The sequence goes on from CATNEM010000158.1 coordinate 66,886, forward strand.
GGAGAAGAAACAGTATGAGAGAGGGGAGAAGAGACAAGATGAGAGACAGGAGAGGAGACAAGATCAGAGAGGGGAGAGGAGACAAGATGAGAGACGGGAGAAGAGAAAAGATCAGAGAGGGGAGAGGAGACAAGATGAGAGACAGGAGAGGAGACAAGATCAGTGAGGGTAGAGGAGACAAGATGAGAGACAGGAGAGGAGACAAGATCAGTGAGGGGAGAGGAGACAAGATGAGAGACGGGAGAGGAGACAGTATGAGAGAGGGGAGAGGAGACAAGATGAGAGAGGGGAGAGGAGACAATATGACATACGGGAGAGGAGACAAGATGACAGGGGAAGAGAGGAATCAATAGAGATAGGAGACAAGCTAACAGCAGTGCCGCAAAGCGTCAAGTTTCCGAATCTCCGAGAGCCGAGAAAGACACAAAAAATCCTCAGCTCATTAGTGAGCAAACCTGGGATCTAGTGAGATCCGGGCCCTCGAAATGCATGTTCAAATTTGCCAAGTGAAAGAGCTCTCTCCCGAGATTGAACAAGATTGCAACAAGCCAAATCCTTTTGCCTTTTACCGAGGCCCCTTTTTCCCTCCCTCCTCAATCTCCGCCAGCCCCCTATATTTTCAGAGATTTTCTTGTAAATATTCAGGACAAAACATGACATGGGAGCGGCCACAACAAAGACAGAGAAGAGTCTCCCATCCCGATATTCAACGCTCAAGCCTTTGTCCCGCCTCGAGTTAACAAGCCTCCACATTGAGGAGGCGGGTTTGTAGGCCACCATATCAATCCACTTTCTAAAGATCCCGGTCGCTGATTAGCGATCCCCCCTCACTATACCGACAGACAGACAAGACAACCAATATAACTCCCTCCATGACAAGTACTGGATATTGATAGGTGTATGCAAAATTGATGTCAATTTTTAGGTGCCATTTATTTATTGCTCATTTTAACATTAGCTAATGTGCAGATATTGCAATCTAAACACATACATTATTTTTATAATATTTATATGAATGAAAAAAATCGTGCAGCTCGAATATTTGTTTATAATAACTACTGTTTCCATGCTGGTTTTCTAGATTTCAAAATACCTTTGAAGTTGTCTCTTTCCAAACTATAACTATTGAAAAAAATGATTTGTTATTAAATATTAATTTGATGTTGGAAATTTTGAGAATGTTTGAACAAAGAGAATTATCGGCAAATTGACTGTGGAAACATAATAGAATTGCAGTGAGCGATTTTTCAATATGGGCGTCATTTTGCAGTGGAAAAAAACTTATCAATGCTACTTAAAGTAACGCATCTTGATTGGCATTTTACCTCGTAGTTTGGCCGAAAAACTAGGGACCCTAGTTAAACAAGCAATGCTAGTTAAGCAACCAATGCTAATATGTTATGTTAATATTTATGTATGTTAATATTATTAGTTATGTTAATAACTAAGAAAGATTATTTAAAAACTAAAAAATGACCTATATTTTATATATTGTATTGTATTATGAAATATTTTTACTTGCATTGCGTAAAGCTAATGTGCGGAAAAATACGCTTAGAATTAGCTTTACACAGTATGGATTTAGCAAGGTTTTTAAGCAAGTTTAGGATGTCTGATTGCACACAGTTTTTACGCAGAGGATCAAACATATTCAATTCACAGTTTGTTGCGCATACATATTTGCTTGATGCCGAAATCTTTGCGGCAATAAATCGTGTAACGAAAAAAATACCACCGTAAAAGATAAACGAAATATTGGACAAGTTTTTGTACTTTTACACCTCAGTTCTAAACGCATAATAATTCTGGAAAAATATTTAACTACGAACTGGAACGACGCACAAGCGTGTAAAATAGCGTAGAAAGTTTCAGAAGCTTTGGTTAGCAACTTTTTTACAAAACATTACAATATTTAACGGTATTTTTATGATGAATGCTTTTAAGCTACTGTTAGTAGAAAGAATTCATCATTTCAGGGTATAGATATAAAAAGCTTTTTACTACATGTACGTAGACTTTGATTTTTTTAATTACAATACACGCGATACAAATATGATATACGAGTATCTAATTAAAAACAAGCCTTCAACGCATTGATACTGGATAAACATCATAATAATCAAGCCGCATTAATGTTATAGATTAGCTGAGGTTATTAAACGATGTTTAGTTTCTGCCCGGGCTTAACCGGCAATAATATCAAACTCTTTCAGCAGTGTATCGGAGCCATCAGACAGGCGCAAGTAGACTAGCCAGTAGATGATGTTGAACACGCTGAAACACAGAGGGAATAAAATTCGGGAATATTTGTCAATAGAGGAGGCACCCTGCGCCGTTAAGCATAAGCGACGCCGGCAATGGAATACAGCCGGCAATGTAGGCTGCGCCTGTGAAGCAACGGTTGAGGTCGGGCCGTCCCAACGCATTGGATCAGAGGCAGGGCCACCTTGGGCAGCGGAGGCGGTGTGCAGGCCAGGATTGCACACAATACGACTGTCGGCCAAGCCAGCCGCTGAGTCCTGCAAAATTGAGGTTTGGGGTGGTGGGCGTTGATTGGTTAGGAGGTGTGAGATAACTGAGAGGAAAGGCGACGAACGAAATAAGTTTGTGCTGAGGTCCGTTTTATGACTCACTCACGGCGCTAACTTAACTTGCCACGTAGCATAGAAAGGTCTAGCATGGGAAGGTCAGTAAATCAATTTCGTTTGGGGTTTGCCCGCCTCTGATTGGTGGAGTGAATTTTACAAGGTTGTAGTAGGGGGTTGGCTGCGGCTTTGGTACAGGCTTTGGGTGTGAGGAGGGGTTTAGGAAGGCGTCGGGGACGAAATTGGTTGAGTTTGGGTGGGGGCTTAGTTTTGTTTAACTTTAATTATATTGCCTAGTCCAGTTTTTAGTGCTTGTCTGCGGTTGGGCCTTGTCCGTGGTTGAGCCGAGAGATCACAACAGTAAACAAGCCTAGCGAGAGAGCCAGTACACAAAAGTTTGCCAAGTTGTGTAATAGTGCAGGCCCGGCCTTTCAGCACGACGAAGATTTTGATAATTGGCAAACACATCACCGCTAAACAGTAAAAAGGAAGGTAAGTAAAATAGTTTCTAATTTCATGTGTATTGTAAGTATTAGCATGATTATGTTAACGGGGGGTAGTAGTGTTAGCACAATAATTTGGGTTTTAATTAGCAAATCATAATAAAATTCTAACGTTCAAACCGAATTACGATACATGTGAAGCGAGCGACCAGCTTTGGCCTTTGCTTCAACGGCCTTTACCGTTCTTTCTACTACTTAATTTATTGTAATTTGAACTATTAGATGCCGTGAAATCGAGCTCTGCTTTAAGCGTTGGCTTGAATAAGCTGATTAGAAAAAAATCCCGACTAACCCACCGCCAACCCCAACGCCGCACTCAGACTGAATTCCATGTTTGCCTAGTAAACATAATATCTCTCATTCGAGATAGTTGAAGGGATCAGACTTCAATCTTAGTCGGTCTTAAGGTTAGTGGATCCGTGGCTCTACTTGATAGAGTGTAGTCCAGTGTTTGCTGGGTTGGGTTGATGTTTTTAAGCAGTAAGAAATGACATGACAGAGTAAGTGCCACTGTTTTATCTGGCTGAACAAGTAGTTCTTTTAGAGCAGTTAGTAGTTTAAGAAAAAGTTTTCATGTTTAACACGCAAAGCAATTGTTTAGATATTCAAGGCTTTCCATTTGTTAGTTGTTTACGCTTCATTGCTTCCATTTTCTCTGACTCATTTTTCCGTTTGATTCTCTCCCGAGTCCCGACCTATTTGTCTCCTTCCTTTGATTCCCTCCTGACTTATTTCGATTCCATGTGAATCGTTTGTCTCTTTTTTCTTTGAAAAATTCTGATTTCTTAATCGTTTTTTGTTGACACCTGACCCCTGATTCCTCTTTTCTGTGTCTCTAAGTTCCACCGGACTTCTTTGATTGCCTTTAATTTTTTCCTGATTTTTGAATAATTAGATCTGGAGTCCCTACCCTAAGAACAATTTCAAGTCTCATAGACAAGTCAGTTAAAAAACAACTAGTGCATTTTTATCGAAACATATCTACTAATTGCTAATCTAAAAATTTCACGGGACTACAAATTGTTTGTGCGAAATCAATCATTAAAAAAGAAACAAATAGGAAAAAATCATCAAACAAATCGAAAAACCGTTTGTTGATGCCAATTAGTGCGTCCGGAATTTTCCGCTCTCCTTTTAATCTGATTATTCCCGCTGTTAGACGAATATCTTATAGCCGCACATATAGCGGCATTGCATGGATACAGCTGGCGATAGCTGTACAATGCTGGCCGTATCTGCGTAGTGCGATCCTGTTTGTTTGTGCTTTGTTTGTAAGATACGTACTGATGCCGATAAGTATTTTTATGCAAAACAAAAAATTGTATAATAATTGTAAACAAATATTATTTTGCTCTGACAACCAATCTTGAATTGAAAGTTTTGAAGTTCGTAATTGGGCGAGATCCTTCTTCCTTTTTGTACAGTTTCTTCTTTAGCGAGTTTCTGGAGATTTTTTCTCCAAACCTTTTTGATTTGTGGAGGTTTTTCTTCAAGTTTTTTGCCTCTTTCGCTTTCCTTTTTCTTTTTTCCCTAGACGCATTATTACAAGTATTTAAAATTTTAATCTTGAGACTTTAAAAGTTACTTTGATTCTCCCCACTCTCCAATCCAGAAATTAGAAATCCAGGACAGGAAGAAACCGTCGCACACGGGCCTGCCAGCTCTGCTCAAGCATGCCCAGCCTGCTGGACATTCGCCATAGTCTATGGCCGATCCCGATGCTCAGCCTCCTCCTCGTCATGCTGACATCTGACAAGATTGTCAATGTAGTCAGCGGCAATGGTGGCGTCTGCCATCGTCCACCGGATCCAGGCGTCACCTATCCGATGTACAACCGGTTGCTGACTGTCCGGCTGCCGTTGAGACAGGACGCGGCCACCAGACGCTGGGCTGTCAGCAATGCCGACGATTTGAAATCAGCTGGACTGCACGAGATTCGTCACCTACTGGCGGCCGTATTTCCCGGCAAATTGTGGGTGCACGACGCTTCGTCAGCTTCGTTAGAGTCCAACGCCACCCAGCTGGTGCTCCGTGACCTCATTGTTGAATTGAACTCGCCAGCTGACTCGGATCACTGCAGCCACGTCTTCCAGCAGCATCTGTTCATGGCGGCCGAGACTCACGCCGCCGATACGCACTTCAATTTGCGACAGTTTTCCGACATTAATGTCGAATATCGCCATTTGTTTGGCCAGTGCCAGCCGGCCCGAGAGGAGACCGTGTACTTTTACGCCGCGCTTCGTTTGGACAAAGCTGAGGCTGCTTGTCGCAATCTGGCTGGCCTAGATAATGCTCCAACCAATTCGTTTGTTGGCCAGCTCCGAGTTGACTTGCGTCGCCTCACCGACCGTCTGTTCTTCATGCCGTCGAGTCGATTCAACATCAGCCGCGCCGGCGAGTCCAACGCCGCCAGCTCGATGCCGCCGCTGCTGCTGCTACAGTCGAACAACGCAGTGCTGGTTTACATAGCCGAATTCCGCCTGCTAGTTGCTAACGAGGCCGAGGACTGGCCTCTGCTCGACCTGGACATCGCCGATCGTTACGGTCGTCTGACCCGTCACAGCGACGACTACGGAGTGTTGAGGCAGGGCGCCGGGCCCAACTGTTTGAATTACCTGAACTTTGCCAGCCAGCCGACTGCTCAGCTGGTCGCCAGCTGCCGCGCCTGCTACGACCTGCTCGTCCCAGTGTCCATCAACATCAGCCTGAGCGAGTCCGCTGATATTCGACCGCCTCAGTGCGAAACTATCGGCTCGGTGCGGGCTGACGCGTCCAGACGTTTGATGCAAACTCGCGATATTGTCGACTCTATTGGTAGGAATAATCGAACGGCGCATCTGTTTGTACCGTTGGTTCCGCCTGGCAACCAGCCGAGTCAGTACTTTGACATCCGGTCCGTGTCCTGCAGCGCCAAGCCCAAGCGCCTAGTTGTTGAAGCGTCGCTTCGTCTGCGAGCCCGCCACCCGGCCCTGCCAAATCATCCCCTGGTGATTCAGGCCGGCCTGCAGCGCAACATCAACGCCTACCTGGTTGAGAAGCACCTGGGCCTAGCCAATATCCGTCTATCTGGGCCCATCGCGGCTAATGGCGCCGAGTGCTCAGCTGATTCGATCAGCAGCTTCGATGGCGGCCTGTCAGTTGCTGTCAAACTCTGCCGTGGCGCCGCAGCCTCGTCTGTCAGCATTGTTCGTCACAAATTCCAACTCAGTGTTGGCCGGGAATCGCTGCTGCTGGCCCGACTGCCCGAGAATCGGCCCGAGCTGACTGTCGGCCTGGTTCGTTTCCTCCTGACGGCGGCCATGTCCCGGATTGACAGCTCGCTAATTGGCAACAGCAGCTTGTCGCTAGCGGTTTCAGCGCGTCAAAATGTCACAACGAATCAGATAGCGGCTCTATTGGACGTTGAAGCTGCCTACGTCACTGCCGGCGCCGGACCAGCGATTATTTCGACACTCGACAACGTCAACAAGTTGAACAGTCGATTCGTCCAGTCAGTCAACGAGTTGCAGGCGGATTTCGGCCCGCTGGTTGCGCACAATTCGGGCATGACTGTCGATCGGAGATTCTGCGCTAATCTGACTGCCGCGGCTGCGACGCCGGCGTCTCCGACTTTGACTACTCCGACTCCGTCAGGTTCGACGACGACTAAAACACTGCCGACTGGCCATGGCAACAACAGCCTGGCCGAGCTGGACGCAAATCGCGCGCTCCGACTGAACTTTACCGTTGATGCTGGGCTGCTCTACGGCGGCAAGATCGGCGACTACCTGCTGGCCGGTGGCTTGAATGCCGCGCTCCGACGCGCCGGCCTGCGCGACATTCGCGACGTGGATCTTACTGGCAGGGAGTGCCGAGCTGGCGACTCTTGTCGGGTGAGTTTGACGGTTCTTTATTGGGTAGATTGCTTGCTTTAGTCGTCTGTTTTTATGCAATTTATAGTCACCCGTGTTTTGGCGATTTAAGTGTTTTTATCATTTCATTAGCCTGTTTAAGCGCCTAAGTAACCTGTTTAAGCACCTCATTAGCCTGTTTAAGCGCCTCATTAGCCTGTTTAAGCCCCTCATTAGCCTGTTTAAGCCCCTCATTAGCCTGTTTAAGCACCTCATTAGCCTGTCTAAGCACCTCATTAGCCTGTTTAAGCACCTCATTTGCCTGTTTAGGCCCCTCATTAGCCCGTTTAAGCCCCTCATTAGCCTGTTTAAGCACCTCATTAGCCTGTTTAAGCACCTCATTAGCCTGTTTAAGCATTTTATTAGCCTGTTTAAGCACCTCATTAGCCTAAGAACATCATTAGCCTGTTTAAACCCCTCATTAGCCTGTTTAAGCACCTCATTAGCCTGTTTAAGCACCTCATTAGCCTGTCTAAGCACCTCATTAGCCTGTTTAAGCACCTCATTAGCCTGTTTAAGCACCTCATTAGCCTGTCTAAGCATCTCATTAGCCTGTTTAAGCACCTCATTAGCCTGTTTAAGCACCTCATTAGCCTGTTTAAGCACCTCATTAGCCTGTTTAAGCACCTCATTAGCCTGTTTAAGCACCTCATTAGCCTGTTTAAGCATCTCATTAGCCTGTTTAAGCACCTCATTAGCCTGTTTAAGCATTTTATTAGCCTGTTTAAGCACCTCATTAGCCTAAGAACATCATTAGCCTGTTTAAACCATTCATTAGCCTGTTTAAGCACCTCATTAGCCTGTTTAAGCACCTCATTAGCCTGTTTAAGCACCTCATTAGCCTGTTTAAGCACCTCATTAGCCTGTCTAAGCACCTCATTAGCCTGTTTAAGCACCTCATTAGCCTGTTTAAGCACCTCATTAGCCTTTTTAAGCATCTCATTAGCCTGTTTAAGCACCTCATTAGCCTGTTTAAGCACCTCATTAGCCTGTTTAAGCACCTGATTAGCCTGTTTAAACCCCTCATTAGCCTGTTTAAGCACCTCATTAGCCTGTTTAAGCACCTCATTAGCCTGTTTAAGCACCTCATTAGCCTAAGAACATCATTAGCCTGTTTAAACCATTCATTAGCCTGTTTAAGCACCTCATTAGCCTGTTTAAGCACTTCATTAGCCTGTTTAAGCACCTGATTAGCCTGTTTAAGCACCTCATTAGCCTGTTTAAGCACCTCATTAGCCTGTTTAAGCATCTCATTAGCCTGTCTAAGAACATCATTAGCCTGTTTAAGCATTTTATTAGCCTGTTTAAGCACCTCATTAGCCTGTCTAAGCACCTCATTAGCCTGTTTAAGCACCTCATTAGCCTGTTTAAGCACCTCATTAGCCTGTTTAAGCACCTCATTAGCCTGTTTAAGCACCTCATTAGCCTGTTTAAGCATCTCATTAGCCTGTTTAAGCACCTCATTAGCCTTTTTAAGCACCTCATTAGCCTGTTTAAGCACCTTATTAGCCTGTCTAAGCATTTTTTGGCCTGTCTAAGCATTTTATTAGCCTGTTTAAGCATTTTATCGGCCTGTTTAAGCAGATGTGCTGTTGGCTGCACATCTGGCCCGATTGGGACAGGTGTAATCAATTATTATTATTATTATTATTATTAAGCATTTTATTAGCCTGTTTAAGCATTTCATTAGCCTGTTTAAGCACCTCATTAGCCTGTTTAAGCACCTCATTAGCCTGTTTAAGCATTTTATTAGCCTGTTTAAGCACCTCATGAGCCTAAGAACATCATTAGCCTGTTTAAACCCCTCATTAGCCTGTTTAAGCACCTCATTAGCCTGTTTAAGCACCTCATTAGCCTGTTTAAGCACCTCATAAGCCTTTTTAAGCACCTCATTAGCCTGTCTAAGAACATCATTAGCCTGTTTAAGCATTTTATTAGCCTGTTTAAGCACCTCATTAGCCTGTCTAAGCACCTCATTAGCCTGTTTAAGCACCTCATTAGCCTGTTTAGGCACCTGATTAGCCTGTTTAAGCACCTCATTAGCCTGTTTAAGCCCCTCATTTGCCTGTGTAAGCACCTTATTAGCCTGTTTAAGCACATCAGTAGCCTGTCTAAGCACCTGAATAACTCGGTATGCAAATTGAGCATTTTTAACGCCCCACCCTGAACCACCCAACGCAGGTAACCGCAGTAATTCTGTTCAACAACCGCAGTAGCAGCAGCAGCAGCGGCGCCAACGCCAGCGGAACATCCGCGATGCAGCAGATCAGCCTGTCCGCTCTAACCGCCGCTTTGTCCTCCGACCAGCTGCTTCGTCCAGTTGACATTCGCGCTGAAACTGTAGCCAGCCAGCCGCCCCAACAGATTCCAGCCTCCTCCATCATCTATCGCTACGCCGTGTCGCCCTACTTCAACACGCCACCATTGCCGATCGGACAGTCCAATGGCAGCGTTGAGCCGCTGCGGATTGCCATCGTGTGGCGCCTCGTGTCAGTGAACGCCTCGGCACCGCTGGCCTACCGCACTTTGCCGCTAGATGATGCCTCAGCTAATCGGCTGCGATTCCTGCTCGAACAGATGCTGGTTGACTTGCTTCGCTCTCGCCTGCTGTCTTGGCCAACAGTTCTAGCTTACAAATCCGACGGAGCTTTGGGCCGCCTGGACGCCGACGTCACCTTGCTAGTCGGTCGGGGCTCGCCCCTAGCCAGCCTGTCTGCCGAGGTGTCGGCCGCTGCCGACGGATTCCCGCTGGTTAGCTTTGTCCGACTGTCCGATCTGCGAGTCCAGTCTAGGCGGCTGCCTAGCGCGACTTCATCGGCGACATTTGACAGCGCTTTGATGCTGCAGAGCTTCTCGTTGCTTAACTTTGTCAGCAATACGACGCTGCAGGTGAGTTTTTTTTAATTAACCTGATGCTGCTACTCAGAGAGTCACTCGGGGTTTCACTCAGTTGCTCACTCAGCGGTTCACTCAGTGTGTCACTCAGTGTGTCACTCAGTTGGTCACTTAGTTGGTCACTCAGTTGGTCACTCACTGAGTCACTCACTGAGTCACTCAGTTGGTCACTCAGCAGTTTACTCAGTGTGTCACTTAGCGAGTCAATCAATAGGTCACTCATTAGGTACTCAATAGGTCACTTATTAGGTCACTTAATAGGTCACTCAATGGTCACTCAATAGGTCACTCATAGGATACTTAATACGTCACTCAATCGGTCACTCAATCGGTCACTCAATAGGTCACTTAATAGGTCACACAAAATGTCACTCAGTAGGTCACTTATAGGTCACTTAAAGGTCACTCAGTAGGTCACTTAAAGGTCACTTAATAGGTCAATAGGTCACTCAATGGGTCACTCAATAGATCACTCAATAAATCACTCATTAGGTCACTCAGTAGGTCACTCAATAGGTCACTCAATAGGTCACTTAATAGGTCACTTAATAGGTCACTTAATAGGTCAGTCAATAGGTCACTAAATAGGTCACTAAATAGGTCACTCAATAGGTCACTCAATAGATCACTCAATAGATCACTTAATAGGTCACTCAATAGGTCACTCAGTAGGTCACTTAATAGGTCACTCAGTAGGTCACTTAATAGGTCACTCAGTAGGTCACTCAGTAGAACACTCAATAGGTCACTCAATGGGTCACTTAGTGGGTTACTCAGCGAGTCACTTATGACTCAATCAGTGGGTCACTTAGAGAGTCACACAGTAGTCAATTAGTGGGCCACTCAGCGATTCAATGCCAGAGTCGAAAAAATTAATTTATGATTTACAGAAAGTAAGCTAATGGGCTGATAACAAAAGAGCTAATGCGTTGGTCACAGAGTCAATTGAGTAGGTCACAAAGAGTCGAGGTGTAGGTCACACAGAGTCCAGTGAGGGGGGTCACATAAAGTCAAGGAGGAGTCGCTTGAATCCCGATGAGTGGGTCACTTGAATCCCAATGCGTGGGTCACACAGAGTCAAATGAGTGGGTCAAAGAGAGTTAACACGTGGTTCACACAGAGTCAAATGAATAGGTACAGAATCAAATACATAGGTCACACAGAGTCAAATGAGCGGATCACAGCGTCAAATGAGTGGGTCAGAGAGTCAACACGTGTGTCGCACAGAGCCAAATGAGTGGGTCAAAGCTAGCCAACACGTGTGTCACACAGAATCAAATGAACAGGTCACAGAATCAAATGAGTGGGTTACACAGAGTCAAATGGGTGCGTCAAAGCGAGTCAACACGTGTGTCACACAGATTCAAATGAGTGGGTCAAAGAGAGTCAACACGTGTGTCACACAGAATCAAATGAGTGGGTCAAAGAGAGTCAACACGTGGGTCACACAGAGTCAAATGGGTGGGTCAAAGCTAGTCAACACGTGTGTCACACAGATTCAAATGAGTGGGTCAAAGAGAGTCAACACGTGTGTCACACAGAGTCAAATGGGTGGGTCAAAGCTAGTCAACACGTGTGTCACACAGAATCAAATGAGTGGGTCAAAGAGAGTCAACACGTGGGTCACACAGAATCAAATGAGTGGGTCAAAGAGAGTCAACACGTGGGTCACACAGAATCAAATGAGTGGGTCAAAGCGAGTCAACACTTGTGTCACACATAGTCAAATGAGTGGGTCAAAGCGAGTCAACACGTGGGTCACACAGAGTCAAATAAGTGGGTCAAAGCGAGTCAACACGTGGGTCACACAGAGTCAAATGAGTGGGTCACAAAATCAAATGAGTGGGTCACACAGAGTCAAATGAGTGGGTCAAAGCGAGTCAACACGTGTGTCACACATAGTCAAATGAGTGGGTCAAAGCTAGTCAACACGTGGGTCACACAGAGTCAAATAAGTGGGTCAAAGCGAGTCAACACGTGGGTCACACAGAATCAAATGAGTGGGTCAAAGAGAGTCAACACGTGGGTCACACAGAGTCAAATGAGTGGGTCACAAAATCAAATGAGTGGGTCACACAGAGTCAAATGAATGGGTCAAAGAGAGTCAACACGTGGGTCGCACAGTTAAATGAATGGGTCAAAGAGAGTCAACACGTGGGTCACACAGAGTCGAATGAATGGGTCAAAGAGAGTCAACACGTGTGTCACACAGATTCAAATGAGTGGGTCAAAGAGATTTAACACGTGGGTCAGACATAGTCAAATGAGTGGGTCAGAGAGTCAACACGTGGGTCACACAGATTTAAATGAGTGGGTCAGAGAGTCAACACGTGGGTCACACAGATTTAAATGAGTGGGTCAGAGAGTCAACACGTGGGTCACACAGATTCAAATGAGTGGGTCAAAGCGAGTCAACACGTGGGTCGCACAGAGTCAAATGAGTGGGTCAAAGAGATTCAACACCTGGGTCGCACAGAGTCAAATGAGTGGGTCGGAGAGAGTCAAATGAGTGAATCAGAGAGTTAAATGAATGAGTCACATAATCAAATGATTGGGTCAGAGAGTCAACACGTGGGTCAAGCCTATGAATAGCTTTATTGTAGAAGCAGATACTCGTATTTTCCCTAGATAATTTGCAGGCCAGAACGAACTACTTATTAACGACCAGTTTCGCATCCTACACATCTCCACCCCTCCCTCTACTCTCCCTACCAGGCCATGCCAGACAGCGACCTTCACCGCCTGCTCTCCGGCAAGCTCCGCTTTGTCCAATCAGCGATTTTCTCTGGCCAGGCTGGCCGACCGCAGCTGCTCAGCTTCGAGTATCGAGCCCGACGCCAGCTTGACGCCAGCATCCGCATCGACTCGCTGAGCCGCATCAGCTGGCCTTCATCATCCTCAGCTGCCTTTGACGTCGCCTCGTTGAAGCGTCTAGTGGACTCGGAGCTCGAGGCGCTACAAGCCAATGTCAACGTGTTCCCCATGGCCTTCGACATCGCCAGTTCAACGCTGCGTCTTCTGGATAGTCGCCGAGGTCTGGCCTGGTGGTGCGACCTGCTGCTGCGAGTTCAACCAACGCCAGCCGATGCTGCCGTGGCTCAGGCCGACGCCTCCTGGCTGCCTGTCTCCGACCGGCTCTCCGCTTATCTCGCCGGCCTGTTCAACGATAGTCACGTGACCGTCTTATCGCTGCCAGCCGACTCTACCGCGGCTATTGACGCGCTGGCGACTTTGCCAGCGACTGGCGACAGCTGCTCCGCCACTGTCAGCCGCCTGTTGAAGCTGCCTCGGATTGTTGGCGCCAGATCGCTGTCTGACGGCGTCCTGACAGCTGTCGGTGCTTCAGCGGCTCCCGCGGCCAACTTGACGGCTCTGGTGCGTCACTCGGCCCTGCTGACACTGAACAGCCAGCTGACTGTGGCGAGCAGCAACGACTCGAGCCTGGCCGACTATTTCTGCTTTCTGACCAGCTGGGCCCACGCGCTGTTCAACAACCAGTCGGACTCGGGCGTCTGCGCGCGCAGCCTCGCCGAGAGGCACCAGATCCGATTCAACCCGCTGTCTAGCGCCGCCACGCCCACCATGCGCCTAGAAACCGTGTCGGCCTTTGTCAACGCGCCGTCCGACACTGTTATGCGTCGATTCTGGACGTTGAAAAATTTCTACCTGACTTCTAATGAGACTTTTATCGATCTGGATCGGTTAAGGTTGGAGGGGCAGAACAGCAGCTACTCCAGCCTCATCATCACTCAGCTGCCGCCGCCGCCGCCGCCGCCGCCTCCAACGCAGAGTCCCAATGTCGGCAACGCCACAACTATTTTCACAACGACAACAACAACGCAGACGACCACAGTTAAAAACGTTGCTACCGTAGCTACCGTTGCTATGACAACAACAGCGCCTCCAGCGCCTCCAACGACTCAAACTACTCAAGCTACTCAAGCTACTAGCACCGCTGCAGCCGCTAGCACGCCGCCTCCTCCTGTGGGACCGCACTACGTGCCGGTGGACCGTCTGGCCAACATCAACATCAATCTGAGCCTGCCGTCGGATCCTTGGCTAGCTCGCTATTTCCTCTATTCCTCATCCTCGGCTGAATCGAATAATAATCGAACTCGAACTAATCAACTGCTTGGCGACTATCTGCTCAGATCCGCCCTGCTACTCAGCCTGGAACGCTCCGCTTGGCAAATTCCAGCCGACGAGATTGTTGACATCCGGATTAGAGTCGACTCGCCAACGATGACAATTTGCATCGGCCTGGACCTTCTGCTGCCTGCGGGACGAAATGCCGCGGATCTGGAGTCGGTTCTGCGCACAGGCATCGATCAGTCAGTGGTGCTGAGCACTGTGTTCTCCAGCCGGACCTACTCGGTCAGTGTGGTCAGCTTGCCTGTCAGGCGCTTCCTCTACCGACCGCCTGCAGCAGTCACTACTGCAGCTGTCAGTCAGCGGGTGTCAGTGGATCACAGCATGCTGATCAAGCTGAGCAATGGAGCGCCGGACTATCTGCGCATGCGAACAGCTGGACTGTCTGACATTGGTCGGCACGATCTGCTGCTGGACTTTCTGTTTCAACAGTTGACGACTGACGCGCTAGGCGGTGCCGAACGTCTTGCTGGACGGCCGCAGCTGCTGCGCTACAAGGCCGACAACGAGCTGGCTATGGTGCAGCTGCGCTACGACCTGCTGCTGAGCGGCAGCAGCGGCAACACCAACAGCAACAATAGCAGCCTGCCGCTGCAATTCAACACGGACTTTGCGAATGCCTGGCAGCGGCTGGAGCAGGCGGCCACCCTTCGCGACATTGCCTATCTGGACGCTCGACCTGGTCCGCCGCCGCCGCATCGGGGCCTGCTGCTCTACCAGCTGCTCCGCCTGGAGAGCTACATCAACAAGAAGTCGCTAATGTCGCTGCCCTCCGACTATCTGGCTCTGCTGCTGCGGCCAAAGATTGAATACGTCATGCGGAAGGTCTACTCCGGCGGCGACAGCTCCGTGCCGCAGTTTCTAGACGTTGATTCGACCTACAGGAAGAAGGACGGCGCCCTGGAGATTGTCGCGCTGACGCGGGTCGCCATACCGCCTGGCTATCGGCTCAGCCAGCTCGAGCAGCGCCTGCAGCTTCATGTGATGCACCAACTGGAACTCCTGGCCAACGACATCAACCTGGTCCCGAGTGTGTTCAGCGTCGCTCGCACCGACGTGCGCGTTATCGACTTGAAGGAAGGCCTCGCCAGGCCCTATTGGTGCGACCTAGTCTATTCCTTTGTCGTTGTGGAGTCGCCTTCGAAGCCGCTGCCTAGAAGAGAATTCGAGCTGGCCAACCATCTCAGCCGGCTGCTGGCGTCCCAGCTGCCTCCGCACACCCATCTGGAGCGTCTGGCCGTGCTGCAGGCGGTCTCGGCGAACGGCCAGCTAGAAGTCCGAGCCCTAGTGACGCTTAGCGCCGGCAAGTCTCTACCGTTCGACTTGGCCACTAACATCCTGGTGAAGGCGGCGTCAGCAAGTCGCCTCATCACTAGAGCTGTTGCAGCCGCCTTCCGCGTCGGCTCCAACACGGCTGCTGGTGTCAGTTCGAGCTCGGCGTCCTCGTCTCGCTATCGACACGTCACCCAGGCTGTCACACTGATTGGCCAGCAGCAGCAGCAGCAGCCGTTGGACGCCGAGAAGCTTGGCAACTACGCCTGCCATCTCTACCAGAGCTCGCTAGAGGCCGCTCACTGGTACGCTCTGTACGTTGTGCCGCATACCTGCTCAGCCGCTGTCACCGCTCCCAGCGTCCTCTTAGCTGTCAATCAACAACCGGCGCTGTCAGTTACCGGACTTCGATTGAACATCTCGGCGATGGTGGTGCTGCAAACCGAGCCGGACAATGTCGCTGCCACCGCCACCGAGGCCTTCGCCAGCGCTCTGACTATCAAGAATTTCTACTTCCAATCTGAGGAGATCGTGCTGACCGAGGGCGCGGCCCGGGTGCAGGACTATTACATCGGCGTGTCGAAGAGGCCTTCAGACGGGGCGACCACGGCCGGTCCCCTAGCAACAGCAGCCACGACAGCTCGGCCTGCGATGCCAAACGTCACGGCCAGGCCGCTAGCTGTGCTGCACTACAATGTCAAGCTGAGATTCCATCTGACCAACCTCACCTGGGACTACCTGGCTGAGCCGGACGCTCCCATGTCGCTGCTGCTCGTTCAATCGCTTCTCGTCGACGCCCTGACTGCCAATGCCAGCGTGGGCAGCTTCGCTCGCCATCTGGTTGTCACCAACGCCAGCCTAGACGACTCGAACAGGGAGGGCAACGGCCTGGTGCTGGCCAGATTCGCCCCGGCAACGGCCGCGCCTTCGGCCGAATACTTGCGCCAGTCGCTGACCCTGGCTGCCTCCCGCTGGCCCATGGCCGCCCGCCTGTTCACCGACCGGCCTCTCGTCACCGTCTGGCCCGAATTCGAATCGGCGAATTGGACAACTCCAACGCCTGGCAACGATTCTAACTCTAATGCTAGTGCAACCAAGACTAGGCAGCGTCGGTCTTTGTCCTCCGCCTTGCCAACTGGCTCGTTTGTTGAACACCAACTGCAAATGTTCGGCACGCCCGCTCTGCCGGTATTCTATCGCTTCAGAGACTTGCCGCTGCGCGACGACCCGCTGTTGAACTACCTGACTGAGCGCCTGCTCAACAAGGCGATGCAGCGCTGGGCCCGGACCAGCCCTGCCGCCAGCAGGTCCGCCTTGACCGGCTCCGACTGGCCCAAACTGGTTTGGCTTCGGTCGGACAACGCGTCCGTGACGCTGAGCATTCGCTATCCCATGCCGTCTGGCCTCTCCGAGCGCGACCTGATGGACGGCTTCGCCTCGGCCTGGGTGGCCGTCAACAGCGAGCTGGCCGGCTGCTCTCTGTGCATGGCGCGGCATCAGCAGCTCCGCCTGGTGGCCGGCGCCGATGCTGCCAACGACGCCGTCGGCCTGCTGATCTACCAGCGCCTTCAGTTCGACGGTTTCGTCGGCTCCAACACGATGCGCAAGCTCGATCACGACGATCTCAACCAGCTGATGCGCCACCGTCTGCACTTCATCCTTCAGCGGCTCTACCCCGGCACCGCTGCCAGCCTGTCGAACAGCGTCGCCAACCTGACGCTAGCCGGATTCGATTTCGAATGCTACGGGCGCAACTCCACGGTGGTGGCCTTCCTGCTGGTGCGGCTTCTAGCCAGAGGCGACCTACGCGAGGCCGATATTCGGCGTCACGTGACCCAGCAGCTCGTCGGCCTGGCCGCCAACGAGCACGTCCTGCCCGCCCAGCTGTCCAGGGACGGCGCCGATCTTCGCCTGCTGGTCAGACGGTCCGGCCTGCCATCGGGAACTGCCAACTGGTTCGACATCCAGGCCACATTCGACTTTGCCGAGCCGTCCGCCGCTCTGCTGCACGGCTATTCGTTGGCCTTCGGCGCGCGTCGACACCTCGAACAGCTGCTGTCGGCGTCTAAGGCTGCCAGTTCGCTGACTGTCGCGCAGCTCCGCCTGATGCGCTGGAAGCGTCTGGGACCGAGCGGCCAACAACTAGGCGGACACCATCAGCTCGTCACGGTGCTGGCCACGCTGGCTTCTTCCACGTCGCCGACAATGAGCGCCGAATTGACGCCGGCTGAGCTGCGCGCCCTGCTGGCCAACTACACCGGGCTGAGCGGGCCGAATCTCACCCTGCCGCTGCTGGACTTTGACCACCAGCCGCGCCACTACGATCAGCACCATCTGAGCCTCGTGCACTCCGGCATGGCTGTTCAGCTGCCTCTGCACCTCCTTGACGCCGACGGAGTCCAGTCCGACGATGATCAGCAGCAGCAGCAGCTGCTGGCTAGCGACTTTCTTTGCCTCCTGCTGGCCTCGTCGTTCCGTCAGCGCGGCAGCCACGCCCGCCTGCAGTTCGTCGACGATTCCTGCGCAGCTCGAGTGTCGCCCAACAGTCGAATGTCGCCGCATCCTCTGTCGGCTCGACGGATTTCCGCCACGTCGGCGATCGCCTATTTCACTCTGCACAACGCCAGCCGCCCGTTCAGCGCCGACGAGGCCACTGACGCCGTCAGCCAGCTCGCCGGCGCGTTGAACGCCTACGCCGACGTGCCCGGCCGGATGTTGGCCGTCGGCGATGTCGCCCCGATCGGGCCGGCGCCGATCTACCAGCTGCTCCGGTTCGCCTCGGCCGCCGGCTTCCCCGAACAGTTGCGCAACGCCAGCTCGCCGATCTACCAGCAGACCACTGAGACCATCAAGCGGTCTCTGGCCGTCTACCTGCGCAGCGTGGCCAACAGGTTCTCCGGCCGCGTCACCGATGTCAGATACCGCGGCGGCTCCGTCGACGTCCTCATCAACTATCTGATCTATCCGCGACTGCTCAACGTCGAACTGGCCGCCAAAGAGATCGAATCCAGCACCGAGTCTTTGTTCACTTCGAATAGTCCGTTCCACGGCCTCCAGCTCGATCGCGAGGCGTCCTTCGTCTCGGCGTCGCCCATCGCCGACCAGCGCGAGCCCAAGTTGGACAAGAAAGCCGACCACCAGCCTGTGCCGATTGCCATCTACTGCATCCTGGCTGTTGCCTGCTTCCTGCTGCTCGTGCTCTGCACCCTGCTGGTAATTCGCCTTGTCCGGATGCGCCGGAAGAACTACGGCAGCCGGATCCGCCCGCAGGCCTCCACCAACAGTCACCGACGCAGCCTGCTGTACGGCGGCGACGACAAGCAGGGCGTCGACGCCGAGAAAGGCATTGTGGAGACCGAACGAAACAACAACAACAACAACATCGAACGACCAGCTACCGATCCAACCCGACTGCCCAGCACGGAGGTGCCGCCGCCGCCGCCGCCGCTTCTGCCTCAGCCGCCCGCCGACGTGCGGCGCGCCTCCTCGGCCTCAAATCGGCGTAGAGCGTCGGCCATTGCCGCCACGGCCGCGCCAGTCGGTCCGCTGTCCAAGTCCAGCATCGACGTCAGCAGAGCTGAAGCAACAGCTGGCGGCTCCGCCCAAGTGCCCAGCGTTGTGCAGCGAAGTCGCACGGGTGCGTCCAAATCGGAAGATGGTGCCGTCTAAATGGCTTTTCTGTCTCTATTTTCCAGTGATTTTTGTTTTAACGACCAGACATTTTCTAATTTCTTGATTTTACTATCCAATTAGCGGCAGTCTTTGTTTGTGTGTGAGAAGAGTCTTGGTTTTTCTTATTTTTATCGTCCTTTGCGTCAACTGAGATTTTTGTTTTTAGTTTTCTACAAAATATTTTATTACCTTATGGCGGTTGTTAATGCTTTTAAGTGATAATATTGAACCAAATATTGTTTGATTTTGACTCTTTGTTGCGTGCCATTTTGCTTTTTATTCGTCTCGTTTCGTTTGAAGAAGATTATAGCAATACATTATTATTCATAGTATTTTTGACCATTTTTAAAATCGAGTTTTGATTCAAATGTTAAACGTTGCTTCATCGATTATTTTGAGTTCGAGTTAGCAGACTGTCTGAAGCATCGGATACTCATAATGAGCATTAATGAGATTAAGGAGATAGAATGGATTGCTAATCTACATCTTAGGGATTGGGAAAATAGAATAGATTGCTAATCTACGCCTTGGAAACTAAGAAAATAGAATGGATTGCTAATCTAAATCTTGGGAATTAAGGAAATAGAATGGATTGCTAATCTAAATCTTGGAGATTAAGCAAATACAATGGATTGCTAATCTGCATCTTGGCGATTGAGGAAATAGAATGGATTGCTGATCTGCATCTTGGAGATTAAGGAAATAGAATGGATTGCTAATCTGCATTGGAGATTAAGAAAATAGAATGGATTGCTAATCTACATCTTGAAGATTGAGGAAATAGAATGGATCGCTAATCTGCATCTTGGAGATTAAGGAAAAAGAATGGATTGCTAATCTACATCTTGGAGATTGAGAAAATAGATTGGATTGCTAATCTAAATCTTGAAGGTTAAGCAAATACAATGAATTGCTAATCTGCATCTCAGAGATTAAGAAAATACAATGGATTGCTAATCTACATTTTAGAGATTAAGGAAATACAATGGATTGCTAATCTACATCTTCGGGATTTGGGAAATAGAATAGATTGCTAATCTACCTCTTGGGAATTATGGAAATAGAATGGATTGCTAATCTACATCTTGGAGATTGAGGAAATAGAATGGATTGCTAATCTGCATCTCAGAGATTAAGGAAAGAGAATGGATTGCTGATCTGCATCTTGGAGAATTATGAAATAGGATGGATTGCTAATCTGCATCTTGGAGATTGGGGAAATAGAATGGATTGCTAATCTACATCTTGGAGATTTATGAAATAGGATGGATTGCTAATCTGCATCTTGGAGATTGGGGAAATAGAATGGATTGCTAATCTACATCTCGAATCTCACCGAGTGCTCCAGGAACGGAGTTTCCTCTTGAAGCTCAGCGGTGACTCGATCGTTCAAGCCAGATCCTGTGCAGTTCGAGTGCTGCTGCGACGGGGACAGTTGGAATCGCCTCTTCAAAGTGCCATTCGGGTTGCCAGGATCGGTTGCTAGGCAGAGTCCCGGCCTGCCGATCAGAGGGAAACTCGCCGAGGCGTTCGACTCGGCCAGCGGGTTGCCTTGACTACCGGAATCGTCGTCGATCATTTCGAACTGATTAGTCGGGACATTGTTGAGCGCTGGGGCGGGCTGCTGCGGCGGCGGAGTTGCCGGGTGCGGTTGCTGATTGCGGAATCCCGGAGTGGGAAGTTTGTCAGCGGAATTGGCTGAAGTTCGTTTCGAGATGTAGCTGACGGCCGCGTATTCGAGCAGCGAGGCGAACACCATGAAGAAGCACGTGACTAGGAATACGTCGATCGATTTCAGGTAGCTGATTTTGGGCAGCGCTGCGTTGGTTGACGAGATCAGCGTTGTCATGGTGAGCACCGTTGTGATGCCTGCCGCGTGAGGTGGTGGGTTTTGGTCTGCGTGGAATTGACTAATGAGGTGAAGAAATGAAGAATTAGAGATAGAAGAGAAAACAGGGGAAGAAAGCAGAGAAGTCTGAGAAAGCAGAGAAGGTGGAGGAAGAGAAAGTGAGGGGACAAAGTGAGGGAGAGAAATTAGATGAGAAAAAGTGGGTAACAGAGAGTTGAGGAGAGAAAGTAGGGGAAGATAGAGGAAGAGGAAGTAAGAGGGAGAAAGAGGAAGAGGAAGTAAGAGGGAGAAAGTGGGAGAGAAAGTAAGGGGAGAAAGAGGGAGGGGAAGTAAGGGGGAGAAAAAGGGAGAGAAAGTAAGGGGGAGAAAGAGGGAGGGGAAGTAAGGGGGAGAAAAAGGGAGAGAAAGTAAGGGGGAGAAAGAGGGAGAGGAAGTAAGAGGGAGAAAGAGGGAGAGAAAGTAAGGGGAGAAAGAGGGAGAGAAAGTAAGGGGAGAAAGAGGGAGAGGAAGTAAGGGGGAGAAAGAGGGAGAGAAAGTAAGGGGAGAAAGAGGGAGAGGAAGTAAGGGGGAGAAAGAGGGAGAGAAAGTAAGGGGGAGAAAGAGGGAGAGAAAGTAAGGGGGAGAAAGAGGGAGAGGAAGTAAGGGGGAGAAAGAGGGAGAGAAAGTAAGGGGAGAAAGAGGGAGAGAAAGTAAGGGGGAGAAAGAGGGAGAGGAAGTAAGGGGGAGAAAGAGGGAGAGAAAGTAAGGGGAGAAAGAGGGAGAGAAAGTAAGGGGGAGAAAGAGGGAGAGAAAGTAAGGGGGAGAAAGAGGGAGAGAAAGTAAGGGGGAGAAAGAGGGAGAGAAAGTAAGGGGAGAAAGAGGGAGAGGAAGTAAGGGGGAGAAAGAGGGAGAGAAAGTAAGGGGGAGAAAGAGGGAGAGAAAGTAAGGGGGAGAAAGAGGGAGAGGAAGTGGAAGGAAAAAGTAGGGAGAAAAATTAAGGGAGAGAAGTGAGGGAAAAAAAATGGTGAGAGAAAGTGAGGGGAGAGTAGATAGGGAGAAGGGAAGAAGAATAAAAAAACCACAAAGGAAGAAGCAAGTATGTCGTAGTGAAAAACAGCAGGATTTGCAGACTTCGGTTAGGCTAGACCACGTAGAGCATCGAGTTTTCCAGATCACGGAGCCTCACCCAAAGCCACCCGGGCAGGCACGGCAGTCCTTGACAGCCAGAAGCTGACCCAGCTGAGCACAACAATGAGCGTGCTGGGTATGTAGATCTGGATGAGATAGTAGCCCATGCTGCGCGCAAAGTAGAACTCGGCCGCCAGGCGGGAATAATTTCCTGCAATTCGACACCAGTTTGGGACGTCTGGATTGCACACTTAATTCTCTTCGTTTCTATTAATAGCTGCGTCTGCCTGTTCGCTTCTCAGTGACTCCCAGCCTTTCCCGCTTTCCTTGTCTCTCTCCCTCTTTCCCTGTCTCTCCCTCCCTCTGTCCCTCTTTCCATGTCTCTCTCCCTCCCTCTGTCCCTCTTTCCATGTCTCTCTCCCTCCCTCTGTCCCTCTTTCCCTGTCTCTCTCCCTCCCTCTGTCCCTCTTTCCCTGTCTCTCTCCCTCCCTCTGTCCCTCTTTCCCTGTCTCTCTCCCTCCCTCTCTCCTCCCCCCTCTTTCTCTGCATCTCTCCATCTTGCCCTGTCTTTTTCCTACCGCATACTTTATCCCCTCTGCCTCCCTCTTAATCCTTTTCTCTCCCTCACAATTTTTTATCTTTACTAGTCTACCACACTATATTTTATTGCAGATACTCTCCACGTGCCACTCCGGCAGCCTACGTGTTTATCTTATTATATTTGATTCGCTTTCACAGTACGTTCACTTAGGAGAGACTTTTTTATTTGAACGCTCTATCGATAATTTCGGGTCTATTGGTGTTTGCTTTTATCTAGCTATCAACTGGAAGACAATTTATTTGAGAAAATCGTTAGAATAAAAAGTCATCCTTTACCAGTTGACAGAGCCACCTCTTTGATCTTTTTTCGTTTGCCGCGTACAACGTATTGGGGCAGACGGACATCCTCTGACACTTCGAGCGGCTTCACGACGTCCCAGTGATAGCGGATGTCTTTAGTGGTATATCCGACTGGTTGAGGCAAGGAAGTAGGGAATTAGCGGCTCATAGTCTTTTCATAGGTGATCTATCCATTGCATCTAGTGATTTAATGGTCGTTGATCTATCGATCTATGATCTATCAATCTACGATCTATCAATCTATGATCTATTTAGCTATGATCTATCCATCTATAATCTATCCATCTATGATCCATCTATCTATGATCTATCGATCTATGATCTACGATCTATCAAACTACGATCTATCGATCTACGATCTATCGATCTACGATCTATCGATCTACGATCTATCGATCTACGATCTATCGATCTACGATCTATCGATCTACGATCTATCAATCTATGATCTATCAATCTATGATCTATCAATCTATGATCTGTCAATCTATGTTCGATCGATCTATGATCTACAATGTATCAAACTACGATCTATCGATCTATGATCTATCAATCTACGATCTATCAATCTACGATCTATCGATCTATGATCTATCGATCTATCGATCTATCGATCTACGATCTATCAATCTATGATCTATCAATCTATGATCTATCAATCTATGATCTATCAGTCTATGATCTATCAATCTTTGATCTATCGATCTATGATCTACGATCTATCAAACTACGATCTATCGATCTATGATCTATCAATCTACGATCTATCAATCTACAATCTATCAATCTATGATCTATCAATCTATGATCTATCAATCTATGATCTATCCATCTATGATCTATCAATCTATGATCTATCAATCTATGATCTATCAATCTATGATCTATCCATCTATGATCTATAAATCTATGATAAATTAATATATGATCCATCTATCTATTTATCTACTCGTATCTTTCTATTATCTGTTTACTTATGATATATCGATCTATTCGATCTATAAATCGATTGACTAGACAATGATACATCGATCAATCAATTTAAATTCTACAGTTTTTTTATCTATATTTTTTATCTATTATCATTTATCAGATCATTTATCTATCTCTCTGATCTAATCGCTTAAATATCCAGCAATGATCTATGGATTTTTAATCAATCGATCTATGAAATTATCCATAAATCAATCATTACACACAGCTCTCAATTTCCACAGAACAGATCTGAGCGTCCATCGGAAAGTAGGTCAGGTCCATTGGACACATGGCGGTTACAGTCAGTCTGAAAAAAGGTAAATTTTGTTTGTTTTTATTGGTTGCTAATATAACTAATATAATGAATTTTATTAAATCTACTAGGCTAATATTCTATTGTCTATGGTAAAATTAATTTTTTTCTTGGAATAAAGCCTAAAGGCACGCCCAGAATGAATGCATTAATTAATAATTTCTGTAGCAGTGGCGCACAATAATTAGAGACAAGCTCGTAAAACAAATAATTCTGAACATCTCCGCAATTAAACCACGCCGCAGCCATGACTTATCGGGAGATGAAATTCCGCGAGCAGTACATCATGCCGATCAGCGACCAGACGCTACAGATGGTCAGCGACACGAGGATCAAAGCTGCTTGTACCCGGACCCGCTGCATTTTCTCCGTCTGCAACAAGATGCTGACTAGGAAGATCAGCTCCCAGTCGATGCGATTTTGCATCCTAGAGATTCGCGGCGGCACCCAGAGCGACATTGACAGGTGCAACAAACAGCTGGAGACCTACTTCCCGGCCTACAAGCTCCGGAAGCAATACGACTACAAGCTGGTGCACACCAAGCTGCAGTACAACGAGTGGACGCCCGACAATACCTATCTGTACTACATGAGCCAGCGGTTCGGTCTGGGCAGAAACAAAATCGCCGAGATGGATTTGAATGCGCCCTGCGGCGGGGAGAAGACCGACATATTGCCGTGTGAGTCCGATGGAGTGTTTTCGACTGTCGTCTTTGTTTAGTTCGAACGGTTTTGTCTGCCGTTGTCTGGGTCAAATTTTAAACCGATATTTGATCTTTCGATTTGATAGATTGTCTCAGTTTTTTTAGGAATTGCATGGGACGATTCGAATTAAAAAAAATTGAATATTATCGATATCGATATAATCTAATACGACCCGCACTATTATTAGCATTAAAATATAAACTTATACAGCACTATAATTACGAGTTACTATTGATACTATCTCCCCCTCGCCGTCACTCCCTCTCGCTGTCTCTCCCTCTCGCCCTCTCGCCCTCTCTTCCTCCCACCTTCTCTTGCTCTCTTGCTCTCGCCCTCTCGCCCTCTCGCCCTCTCTCCACCTCGCCGTCTCGCCCTCTCTCCATCTCGCCACCTCGCCCTCTCTTCCTCCCACCTTCTCTTGCTCTCTTGCTCTCGCCCTCTCGCCCTCTCTCCACCTCGCCGTCTCGCCGTCTCGCCCTCTCTCCATCTCGCCACCTCGCCCTCTCTTCCTCCCACCTTCTCTTGCTCTCGCCCTCTCGCCCTCTCTCCACCTCGCCGTCTCGCCGTCTCGCCCTCTCTCCATCTCGCCACCTCGCCCTCTCTCCACCTCGCCCTCTCGCCCTCTCTCCATCTCGCCCTCTATATCTCTCTCCTTCTCGCCGTCTCACCCTCTCTCCCTCTCTTCTTCTCTTCTTCTCTCCCTCCGTTTCTTTCCCCCTTCCTCTCTCGTCTCTCTATCTCTCTTTCTTGTCCCTCTCCCCTTATCTTCCTATCTCTTTCTTTTTTGTCCACCCCTGTTTCTCACATCTCTCTCTTCGTCTCTGCCTACTACTCTTTTTTAGAGTTGCCTCGATTGCTCCGATCTCATAAAATATCCCGTGGATATTTTACGAGGTTAAATTCTCTGTATCTCGTAAATCCAATCCTTAGATTTAGTTCCTGAAATCCTAATCACCCCCACTGACAGTCCCGACCACTTTGATGGACTTGGTGGCTGAGCGGCCGCGAAGCGACTGGATTGTCGACAAGCGCGAGATCGACGGCGCCTACACCACGTCATTCGGCAACTGTCTGTCGTTCCGCAAGACCATCTTTCGGCCGGCGCAGAAGAATCGAACCTACAAAGGCGTGGTTATGCCCGAGCCGACAACTAAAGCGCTGCCGCGGATGAATTACTTCCAAGATCCCGGCTATCTGGACCGGCTGATTGATCCCACCCTGGCCGAGACCGAGCGAACTCGCGAGATGATGCTGGAAGCTGAGAGGCACTCGCACAAGACTGTCAAAGGCAGTGTGCCCAAGTCTGCGTCCAGTAAAGATCAGTAATCACTAATTAAAAGGGGATCTGTCAGTAGCAGTAACTTGAAAAAAATTAACGCCCACCTCGCTCCCATGCCACAACAAAGATTTGGCAAGCACCCGCCTCACTCCTGAATGATAACAAAGACTTTGTAAGCAACCGCCTCACTCCCAAACGATAACAAGACTGTTGTATCACCCCTTCACACCTAAACGATAACAAAGTCTTTATAACCACCCACCTCACTCCCAAACGATGACAAAGATTTTATAACCACCCACCTCACTCCCAAACGATGACAAACACTGTAAAAGGAATCAAACCTCGCTCCCAAACGATAAAAAGACTGTGTAAGCACCCACCCCACTCCCAAACGATAACAAAGACTGTTTAATCAACCACCTCACTCCCTGACGCAGACAAAGCTAGATTGGTTCATAGCACCCACCTCACTCGTAAAAAAATAATCAAGTCCCTTCCTTAGCACCCGACTCGCCACACAAAAAAGGATAAAGACTCTGTTACTACGGGTTTTCTACGCCATCCAACGATAACAAAGACTGACTGCTACTGAATCCGACTTGCTATCTGAATAAAACAGTCCATCAAACCCATGTGGTTAGCTTCCAGATGGACAAAGACTATTAAAACATTATACAGAATTACCAAAAGTAGATTATTCGTCCGTTTTTTTTCTTAGTTTACAAATCTTATCCGTAGTCGAGCATTTAAGTCGAAAAGTTCTATATTCAGCACAGTTTTTTTCAGTGCCATAATCTGTACCTACGCAACAAAAAACGCATATGCCGATCTGAATTTTTTGCTTTTAAATATTTTTAGCCTCAGAAAATCTCAGCGTTTTCATGCCCAACAGAAAAATCTGAGCATTTTGCAGCTTCGTCTGCTTCCACAGTTTCAGGTGCTAGAGAGCACTTAAACAAAATTGCATGATTGCAAATGAACAAAGCAAGTTAAATACAATATCGAACAGAATTCAGAGCGGATTTTTTTGGCAATCAGCAAATGTAAATTTAAGTTAAAAAACTAACTTGCTTTTTTTGCCTTGGTTTTTTCAAGGACTATTTACCCACTCTAAATTAATTACTGTACTTTTGCATTAGAGTTAAAACAATATTTTTTTGAAATTTGAGTAGGACTGACAAAATAAATTTGATTTTGCGCTTCGCTAAAATTCTCATTTAAAACTTAAAATAGGATCTCTTCCCAAATATTTTAGCATCAAATAGGTCTTTAATTTAAATTTGAATTTTAATATGAATTTTAGGGTGGCAAAAGATTAATTTTAATTTTAAGTGTAGGATATAATTTAATTGTTAATTAAATAAATATCCAATGCCGGCATAACAAAATTATTTTGTTTATCTAAGTGTAGAGTTACATTTTTATTCAAATGAAATTCTTAGAAAAGTTCAGACTTTCAGAAAAACTGAAACAGAAAAACGGAGAGTCTTTGCGGTTTTTTTGTCAACCCAGACTTCAGACAGAACAGAATAAAAAGAGAAACTTAAACAGCATCAAAGAACATGTCGAAACTTCGAGTTACAAGTTTGTGCGCCAAAGTCAACACACAAAGAATCGCCGGAGCTTGAGCAAGGTCGAAGTTGTTGAGCTGAAGCTTCTCAGAGAACTTTTTTACAGTTGCCTGATCAACTCTTGAAATTCCCCTGCGTGTCGCAAAGAAAAGCGAAAAGGAGACGCGGAGATCGAGGGAATAAAAAGAGAGGGAAGAAAGCAGAAAGGGCCTGGGGGCAAGGCGCGCGGAGAGGATCGAGGAGGGGAGACAGTTTTTTTTTACCGCGAATGTCTCAGCCACTGCTCTAAGTAGAAGAAATTAGCTGTGGGAATTGAATACATTATGCGCCTGCTTGGGGTTGGATATTTTTTTCATCCGAAAATTAGACGAGGCCTCGTTCTTGGCTTTCAGGCTTGAGAAACTTGGCTAGTGGCGTTGCTGCGACCATGCAGAGTCCATCAAAATCAAGGGTTAGAAAAAAACAAACATTACATTGCATGCATAAATTAAATTTTAGTAGATACTTAAACAAAGTAGAGGATTAATATTTTGTTATTGTGCAATAATTTCTACCGTAAAATACGAATTCGAGATGGTTCTTAGAAACAAAAAAATCATAATCTAATTGGAAGCCGAAATTTTCCTAATTTTGCGCTACTGAACTTAAAATTAATTGGCCACTTTAATTAATGAGCTATCGGGAACAATTATGCATCACTAAAATGAGTGGCAGCAAAATTATTAAACATAGGGTGCTCCAATTATTGCTTAATTGCCCACTGCGTGGCTTCGAGAGGTTTAAGATAATTTTTTTTAGAGTACCATCGACAGAAGACCGACAGTCATAGCATCGAATTTCAAACTTATAAGAATAGTTTCTAAATGTACTTATAAACAAAGTTGCTCACCTCAGGCTGTGAAAGACATTTCCCAGGCTGTCAATCCTTAGGAAGGCATTCCTGGTTGTGGCGTGATGAAACTCTGACTTCTTGGCGTTGGCAAAGAATGTGTCCGGCCACCAGATCTTGTGCAGCATCTCTTCCGCAATGTTGACGCTGCCTTCCAGTTCGTCTTCACGGCCCTTCAGATAGCTGGCAAAGGCTAGTCGTTTGTCTTGCCAGCGCTGTCGGAAGTACATGTCCACTGTGAAATCCTAGGTAAGTGTGTTCGACTGTGAAATATAGCTCGTAAATAGGCGTCAAGAAGCTTAAGGCATGTATTTTTCCCAACGGTTCCAACTCCTGGCTCACAATAATGAACCATAAATATAGCAGTGACATCCATCCCACTCCCAGTTCAAGGTCATCGTAGCTAATGATAAGAGAGACATCCACCTCACTCCCAGCTCAAGCCAGTCATAGATAGCGATAAGAACGACATCCACCTCACTCCCAGCTCAAGCCAGTCATAGATAGCGATAAGAACGACATGCACCTCACTCCCAGCTCAAGCCAATCATAGATAGCAATAAGAAAGACATTCACCTCACTCCCAGCTCAAGCCAATCATAGATAGCGATAAGAACGAAATCCACCTCACTCCCAGCTCAAGCCAATCATAGATAGCAATAAGAAAGACATTCACCTCACTCCCAGCTCAAGCCAATCATAGATAGCGATAAGAACGAAATCCACCTCACTCCCAGCTCAAGCCAATCATAGATAGCAATAAGAAAGACATTCACCTCACTCCCAGCTCAAGCCAATCATAGATAGCGATAAGAACGAAATCCACCTCACTCCCAGCTCAAGCCAATCATAGATAGCGATAAGAACGAAATCCACCTCACTCCCAGCTCAAGCCAATCATAGATAGCAATAAGAAAGACATTCACCTCACTCCCAGCTCAAGCCAATCATAGATAGCGATAAGAACGAAATCCACCTCACTCCCAGCTCAAGCCAATCATAGATAGCAATAAGAAAGACATTCACCTCACTCCCAGCTCAAGCCAATCATAGATAGCGATAAGAACGACATCCACCTCACTCCCAGCTCAAGCCAATCATAGATAGCGATAAGAACGAAATCCACCTCACTCCCAGCTCCATGTCCCGATTAAGCGAATCAAAGATCGAAATTCAGAAGTGAATAACATTTAAATACTGAAATTAAAATCTTGAACCATTTAGCAACAGATCTTGACTGATCGATGAGTTTAAAGAGATTTGCACAACAAAAAACATTCAGTTACTATATATAAATATAACGCAAAAGCGTTTGAATAAGATTAAGCTGTAAAATTCTTACTCAAAAGTTTAGAATAAATTTAGAAAAAGCGTACTCACTGTGGCTTTAACTTTTAGCAATCTTTTTTCTACTATATTTTTCTTGGCAGCCTTATTACTTAAAATTCCTATTAAACAAAACTTTTAATTGGAAAGACTTGTTTTGGCAAACTAGTCACGAACTCAATCTAGCCAGCCTGTGTCCTTCATGCGATGTGCCTGTTTCTGGTTAATCTAAAAGCACGCAATCTGCAATAAGGAAACTGCGCAAACACGAAGTGAACTTCAAAGTTTTGTTTTAATCAGAAACATGCCAATTCTTGAGCAGGCCTGGGACTCACAAACTAGAAATAGCTGTTTCTTTTGGTTACGCTTGAACTGTTTTGCTGTATTGAATGGCATATTATAGGTCCTTCAATAAATTCTCAAGAATCTACGAATTGCCTAAATAAAAATTCTGTAGAAATTATAAAGCAAATAAAATAGTACAACAAGAGTTTTGTTGTAAAAAATACTTTTTGCGAGAATTTAGGCTACAATCTAAACACCCAATCAGAGAGGACATATCAACACACACACACACAAGCTGCACAATCAGTGGAGACACACACACACAGTCGCAACAGTCAATCAGAGAACACACACACACAAACACTCAACAGCCAATCAGAGAAGACACAAGCGCACACACTCAACAGCCAATCAGAGAAGACACAAGCTCACACACTCAACAGCCAATCAGAGAAGACACACCCTCTCTCAACAGCCAATCAGAGAAGACACATCAACACACACAGGGTGCACTCTCAATCGCCAATACAGGGAGACACATGGACTAAAAGTACTTTTTAAACTAAATGACCATCCTGCTAAAATACAATAAGAAAAGTTAATCCTAATTAGTGAAAGAGCACTGCACCCCTAAAACTGTTCCGGAACTCAATCAAAAACCAAAAAAGCCCCGATTGCATGCCTTGATTTAACCTCAAATCACATTTTCTATTCCCAAAGCCCGCACGCAAAAAATGAGGCCCCTAATAGGGCAGCAGCTGGGAGCGAGTATTCACATTCAGAAGCAAGATTTATCTAAGAAAATTTGCACTTATAACAAAATCCTTAGCCGCATTGTTCGCCATCGTCTGTTTGGGAAAAAAAATCCTCAGGACCACACAGGAGGGAGTGTCGCACGCACACTTTT
Source organism: Macrostomum cliftonense (assembly GCA_950096795.1). Taxonomy (NCBI): domain Eukaryota; kingdom Metazoa; phylum Platyhelminthes; family Macrostomidae; genus Macrostomum; species Macrostomum cliftonense. Next base: position 97,961 of record CATNEM010000158.1, read on the forward strand.
CCTCGTGTCTTTTTGAGAGAAAACCCGGCTATAAATAATTGAAGTTTGTTGTCCAGCCCAAGGGGTGCGGGACACAATGCGACTCAACGCGCAGCCTTGGCTAACAGCCTGGTTGCTGAGCGGAACTTTGCCAATCTGCGTGTCTCTCAGATTGGCTAAATTATGACACGTAAACGGGTCTATCGATCACAGTGGGACTTGATTTGTACGGCTGTTAATGCTGGCTTCTGCTTGGCCTCGAGCAGCAATTGGTCTTGATCGGCACTGGGTGTTGGTTCACTACAGCTTTGCTGTCAGGCGAACTGTCACTCTCACTCTCACCATTACTTTCACTCTTACTCTCACAATACTCTCACTCTCACTCTCACAATTACTCTCACTCTCACAATCACTCTCACTCTCACTCTCACAATTACTCTCACTCTCACAATTACTCTCACTCTCACAATTACCCTCAATCTCACTCACTTTCACTCTCACTCTCACTCTCACTCTCAATCTCACTCTCAATCTCACTCTCAATCTCACTCTCAATCTCACTCTCACTCTCACTCTCAGTCTCAATCTCACTCTCAATCTCACTCTCACTCTCACTTTTACTCCCACCATCACTTTCACTCTCACTCTCACTCTCACTCTCAATCTCACTCTCACCATCACTCTCAATCTCACCATCACTCTCAATCTCACAATCACTCTCACTCTCACCCTCGCTCTCACAACCACTCTCACTTTCAATAATTGCTCTTATTCTCACTCTCAGTTTTACTGGCCGTTTTTCTCCTCTTATTTTATTCCCTTTAATTGAGACTTTACCCAGCCCCCAATAAATTAGATAAATTAGTACTGAAGCAGCTGCTCTCACCATGTTAACTTCGGATATGGAGCTCACAGAGGATATCCTAACGCTGACATTAACATTCACAGGCGTTTGTTCTGCAATTTCAAGAACATAGAGTATTCAGAGTAAGGCAAAATAAATAATTTTTACTTTCTAGTGTAATTCTAAAATTTGACAACTCACTTTTTGCATTGATGTAACCCGGGCGAATGCGCTTGTCATATTTAGATAGCATATCGTCCAGGATGGCTGTCAAAGTGATTGATTCGTTGGTGTCAAGCAGATCGGAGGGCTCGGGGTGCGGCCTGTGTGTTTGCGGGGTGTTTTATTCGTGGTGGAAGAGATGAGAAAAACTGCAGTATTTACAGAGGTTCACAAAAGTAACACTTGGCGAGGTAAAAAAGTGTTTGCTCAATTGAAAGTGCTAAATTGCCTAAAATTTCACCGTTTTGAAATAGAGGACAAGGATGGATGGGTGCTGACGAGAGGAGAAAACACGGGTTAGATTTCTATAAAGTATTGATTGGGAAAGGGAAAGTGGAAAATAGGATGTTTGGGGATTTTTTGCATTAGCGGAATAATCTATTTGTATTTTATAGAATCATTTACTTACTTAGACTAGTTCATTTAATCCCTCACTCGTTCACTCGCTCACTCACTCACTCACTCACTCACTCACTCACTTACTCACACTCACTCACTCAATCACCCGCTTATTCACTCACTTGTTGTCTCTAGGCAGCAAAGCATTTGACAGCAATCCTGCCGTGTGCAGAGTCTCCGAGTCGGTTGGCGTTGCTATGGCAACAAGTATGCACACAGATCCCATTAAGCAGTAAAGCAACAGAATGGGGGTAACTTTTTGCCGCTTAAACTTCAACATTGGAAATAAGATTTTAGCTAGTAGAGAGATTAAGAGAGAACAATGGTATAAAAGCTTTAATAGAAAGTGAGAGTTCAGTATGAGGTTGGACTTGAAAGAAATACTCCAGAGAAGCATTTGGTATTGCCGCTTCTCTGCGTGCGTTGTCATTGGTCAGAGCTATTGCCGTCCAATGGCATCGAAATGTCGTAGTTTTCCGTACATTCTAGTTAAGTTATTCTCTATTTATTTATTATTAATAATATGCATTCTACTTCCCTAATTTTTGTTGACAACTTCAAATCGTTCAGTCACCGACTTTTATAATTGTCTGGCGCTCAAGACCATAGAAAACAAATGTTTTATAAAGTTATATTAGGCATAACATTCAAATTTACATTGACGATTCAAATAAGCAAGTAACAAGTGGAGAATAACACTTATTATACAAAGCCACTGCAAACGGCTGACTGTGAAAGTGGTACTGAAAGCAAGCAAGTACGGAAAATGAGTGTCGCTGAGGGTGAGTACCGAGATTTTAATGTGTCAAATCTCGGGGCACATTTAGTCTAGCTAATTACAGTAGTCTATCGATAATTTTTTTGTCTACTCTTTGTTTAAAAAAAGCAACAGGTTTTCAAATCTTTCTGATTTACTTTGAGGTGTTATATACTTTTCATCTATTTTAACGATTAGTATAAATTAGAAGTAGGGGTGGATGCAGCTCTTATTTCTGATTGGCCTAAGCTAGGAGTGAGGTGGATGCCGCTCTTATTTGCGATTGGCCTAAGCTAGGAGTGAGGTGGATGCCGCTCTTATTTCCGATTGGCCTAAAGCTTGGAGTGAGGTGGATGCCGCTCTTATTTCTGATTGGCCTAAGCTAGGAGTGAGGTGGATGCCACTCTTATTTCCGATTGGCCTAAAGCTTGGAGTGAGGTGGATGCCGCTCTTATTTCTGATTGGCCTAAGCTAGGAGTGAGGTGAATGCAATTTTTTAGCCGTATGCTCTGATTGGTCAATTACTAGCATTGGTATTCAAAAGAATTTTATTCTTTTTATGGAATTCACTTTGAATATTTTATCAACAAAATTAAAAACGCTACATGACTAGTAGCGTTCGTAGATACCTATAGCCGCATTATGAACCAACGAAAACCAAAAAATCACTCTTCAGTCAGCGACAAAAAGCAGCCTGATCTATTACAACCGAAATGATGCCCCACCATCAATCAAACTGATTGACACGTTCAGCCGAGCGCAGCAAACTCTCCCGACAAAAAACTGGGAGAAATTCGCTTCGAAAAGACGCATTTTATTTTATTGATTTTCTCAGCCGATAAAAGAAGTTGCGCAACCCCTGGCTGGCAGACGGAATCCGACTTAGCACACGTCATTCATCGAACTATGTCAGATGATGCAGCGGCAAGCAATTCCACAAAAAAAGAAAGCGACGAAGTTTGGAAAAGTGAGTTGTTTTTGTCGGTTTTCTTCAACTCGCTACTGTTAGTAGTAGGTTAAGATTACGATAACCCTTGCTCGATGCGTTAAGAACTGCAATTAAGTGCTCTAATGTAAAAAATTCGTCATTTTGAGAATCAAGTGGCGCCTTTCTTAGAAGTAAAGGGGCGCCATTCTTAGAATCAAAGCGATGCCATTTTCAGAATTAAAGGGGCGCTATTCTTAGAATCAAAGCGATGCCATTTTCAGAATTAAAGGGGCGCCATTCTTAGAATCAAAGCGATGCCATTTTCAGAATTAAAGGGGCGCTATTCTTAGAATCAAAGGGGCGCCTTTGTCAGAATTAAAGGGTCGCCATTCTTAGAAACAAAGGGGCGCCATTTTTAGAATCAAAGAGGTGGCATTCTTAGAATCGAAGGGGTGACATTCTAAGGATCAAAGGGTCGTCATTTTTAGAATTAAAGGGCCGCCATTCTTAGAATCAAAGGGGCGCCATTTTTAGAATCAAAGGGATGGCATTCTTAGAATCAAAATTTTATTAGAATCGCCATCCTACAATCCCAAACCAACCTCACCAACCGTGCCAGACCCCTACCTGCTGGGTTTCATCGCTGTCACGATAATCACGGTGCTGCCCACGCTGCTCAGCATCATTTTCGTCTGCCGCAGCCCGCAACAGTTCAACTACTGGAGCCTCTTCCTAGTTGAAATGGCAGTCGGCTCGCTAACCACCGAGGCCATCGTGCACCTCCTGCCGGCGCTGATTCTGCCCGACAAATCGGACAAACTCGGCGTTCCCCGCTACTTCCCCTACCTGGCAACCGTCACGGCGGGCGTTTGCGTCCTGCACGCGCTCGACACCGCCTCCGTGGTGTTCTTTGGTCGACGACAGAGCACCTCGCACGCCATGGAATGGCGAGAAAAGCAGCACGCCGCCGAAGCTGCCGCCGCCGCTAACGAGACTGGCGGGCAGTCGGGGCACAACAGCGAAAACCGCAAGCAGCAGCAGCAGCAATTGCGGGCCGGCGCGCGCTCAGTACAGGGAGGCAGGAAAAAGAAGAAAAAGAAGCAGCAGACAAAGCAACAGCGGCAGCCCCAGCAGCAACCGCAACAACAGCAGCAGCAGCAAAAGCAGCAGCCGAAGACGCAGCAACAACAACACGCAGGCAGCACCGACGACGACGAAGAGGAAGACGACAAAGGCGACTTGGAGAGCTGGTACAGCGACGACCTCAGCAACAAGTTTTATCATCGACACGACGACGCTGTGTCTCGGGACTCGACGCTGACGAGCCGAGCCGACGCGGTGTCTTACCGCTCGGTGGATCAGGGCAGCGTCCGCAGTCTGGCGCGGTCGGTAACCTTCGGTCATCATCGACGCGGATCAAAAGTCAACGAGATCACCATTAGCGAGGTGATCCGAAATCCTGGCAAGTGCCTGGAGCCTGGACCCTACCGCCTGTGCTCCATCATCTCGGCCGGCTCCGTGCTGCACAGCTTCGCCGACGGTATCGCCATTGGCGCCGCATTCGCCAAGAAGTGGGACTACGGACTGCACCTCAGCGTGTCTGTCGGCATGCACGAGCTGGCGCACAAGGTGGCGGATTTCGCCGTGCTGACAGCCAGCGGATTCAGTTTGAAAGCCGTCCTGCTGTTGAATCTGTGCTACTACATTGCCAACATGAGTGGCGTGGCCATCTCTGTGTCGCTGTCCTTAAAGTCCGAGGAGTTGAGGGCGTGGATAACCACCATTGCCACGGCTGTGTTTGTGTACATCTCGTTGGTTACTATGGTGAGCTGGCCTATTAACTGTCGTGTGGGAGACCGAGTCAGAGGGAACTAGGACTGAGTAACAGAGTTTTCAAGGAGAACTAAGCCAGATTCATTGAGAACAATTTTTACTGTGCTAAGGAGAACAAAGACTGAGTCAAAGGTAACAATAACTGAGTCAATGAAAAAATAGACTTTCAATGAGAACTAAGACCGAGTCAAAGAGTCAGATAGGACAAAGACTGTCAGAGGGAACAAAGACCAAGCCAGAGGGAACAATCATTGGAGTCAGAAAAAAGACCTAGAGAGAACCAAGAAAGGGTCGATGAGATAGTTACTGAGTCAAAGAGAGCTATGACTGAGTGAACAAAGACCAAGCCAGAGGGAACAATCATTGGAGTCAGAAAAAAGACCTAGAGAGAACCAAGAAAGGGTCGATGAGATAGTTACTGAGTCAAAGAGAGCTATGACTGAGTCAGGTAGAACAAAGACTGTCAGAGGGAACAAAGACCAAGTCAGAGGGAACAATGAGTGAGTCACAGAAAAAATATTTTCAAAGAGTACCAAGACTGAGTCAAAGAGAGCAACGACTGAGTCAGATAGAACAAAGACCAAGACAGATGTAAAAAGGGCTCATTAAAAGGGAATAACGGCCGAGTCAGATAGACTAAAGACAGAGTCAAAGGTAACAAAGACTACGTCATAGGGACTGAGTAGTGTGACCAATGACTGATCAATTTAGCGCGAAAATTCCGTTTCCAGAGCAGCATGGTGCGCAGAAACTATCACTCAAAAAAGATCGTCGCATTTTTCATTGGAAATGTCGGCATGACAGTCGGCTATCTGCTGATCATGCTCGCCTCGCTGCTGGAGTTTTACGTCTAAGGCCTAACTGTGTACGCCTGTCTACTCCCCCAGACTCCTCATTGTGCATCATATTCAGTAAAAAATCTTTTTTTAATTTCAATTGGCCATGCGGTGTCTTTTTTCCAAGTTTTTGGCCGTTTTGACGCATTTTGTTAATACGAGCCTCGTCAAAGAATCAACAAAAATATATAATCCAACACAATGGGCATATGTGAATGCTAACAGATGAAAGGCTCCGCCTGATCTTGATAGCACAGGATGCGCGCACAGACATAAAAATGAGCTGGGAGCCTAAAAATTTCTTGTGAATTTATTGATTCTTTCACCTAAATTCATGGACAATCACAGGGAGAATAAAAGGCGATTCTCAGGGTATATTATGAGCGATTCTTAGGGTGGATTAGGGGTGATTCTTAGGGTGAATTATGAGCGATTCTTAGGGTGGATTAGTGGCGATTCTTAGGGTGTATTAGTGGCGATTCTTAGGGTGGATTATGGGCGATTCTTAGGATGGATTAGGGGCGATTCTTAGGGTGGATTAGGGGCGATTCGTAGGATGGATTAGTGGCGATTCTTAGGGTGGATTAGGGGCGATTCTTAGGTTGGATTAGGGGCGATTTTTAGAAAGTATTAGGGCCGATTCTTGGAGTGGATTAGGGGCGATTCTTAGGACGGATTTGGGGCGATTTTAAGGGTGGAGCAAGGGTGATTTTATGGGGTGGTTGAAGCTTGATTCTCCAAGTGGTTTAAATTAATCCTCACAGAGTAATAGAGTGGGATATCATAAATAACTGAGTCGGTGAAAACTGCAACTGAAACTGTATCAATAAATGGCCATTAAGATGCCATTTAAAAGTACAGAGATCATTTTGTATTGAAGTATTTTTTAATTTTAACCCATAAAACGTTGAACAATATTTTCTCAACAACCAACTACAATCATGCATTTATCATTAAACAGCAAGCATCAAGAATTGAGATTGATAAGGAGGCGTTAACAGAATAATTAAATCATAAATAGTAATGCATTACAAATAAGTGACTATGTGAGGCAGACCGTAATACTAGACTTAGCATTAATTTTTCATAAGCCAGTGTACTTGCTATAGTATAGGTGAAAGCTGGTGAATACAAGTGCAACCATTGCGGCTTACTACTTACAGTAGGTAAAAAATCAAAAAAGCAAACAATTAATATCAAATCAAACAATAGAAAAAGAAAAGGATAACTTATCGAATTGAGATAACAAAACCGGGGACAAAGCAGCAGAAAGCGAGCAAGAAAAATACTTTGAAAATTTTTTTTCTGACCAATTTCACTAGTAATTATAATATTATTGCACCAATATAAAAAACGGTTCGATTGCAAACACAAAATAAATTAGGGACAAAAACACGAATTCGTCTACTTATTACGCAATCAGCAAATTGTAGTGAGTAGCAAGTTAAGCGTATAAAAAAACTAAGGTTTAATCAATATTTTTTTCGAATCAAATTGAATTCGCTCATTCAGCCAGAGGCTTTGACCTTATCCCGTACAGTGGCCTCGTCCACCTCGGAGAGGTCGCTGGCTTGAATTTCGACAACGCCTTTGAGATCGCGTTTCAAAGCGTCCTTGGACGAGGCGTAGAGCATTTTGTCGCGAATTTTGGCCGTATCGGGGGCCCAATGAATGAATAGTAGTTTCTCGCGTTTCGAACCATCGTCTAGGCAGTATTTGTAGTCGTAGACAATGTAGCGACACTCGTTGGCTGGCAGGGTACTAGTGAACTCGTCGTAGGTGCAGCTGACGCAGGTTCGCTCAGTTTTAATCATAGATTCCGAGTCAATTTTAAACACCATATAGGCGTATTTGTGACCCAGTTTGATGTCATTGAAATCCTCTTTGACGTGGGGATCTACGGCTACACCGGAGGCCATTGCGCTGAAATATTTATAGCAGGGGTAATATTGGATTCAAATATTCTTTTCGATACATATCGGTAAAAAGATCGACTGAGACTGTTAGCTATAAATTAAAGAATTACACAATCGAATTTATCAATACCTAATTTTTTAGGCATCAAAGTGCTAATATACTACTTACTCAGTAAACAAACTGCAAATAATAATAATAAATATGCTCAAAAATAAAAAAGGAAAGTAGTCGATTCCAAAAGCAAATGCACAAATAGATGCAAGCGGGCTTTCCTTCCCAAGATTTTGTGCAAAATTTATTCTTTTTATTCTGCTGCGCAGCGCAAAACAGATTTCATGATTTAGCACATAAACCATTAAAAAATGCATAATTACTGCATCAAATGAATGCGTAACAAGTTAAAAAACGTCTTTGAATCATTTTTCTTCTTTCATGAATATGAATCTTCCATGTTACGCCGCGTGTTTCATCTCGCCTTCAATATAAAAATCGGTGATCATTTCACATAACAAGGCCTGCTGATTTCTAGGAAAAATTGATTTACACACGCGCGTCACTAAAACATTAAAATCGATACATATCGGCACTTTTCCTGATATCAATATCAAAAAGGTCCTAAATTACCATTAAAAAATTGGAAAATTCAATTCGACTTTTTTGTGCTCCCTAATATAAACTTTATTCTTAGTTTAAATAAGTGAAATCTCGCTACATATCGGTAGTTTTTTTATAAACTCAATCCTTCATGTTAGAAGTTACTTAGTTTTAAATTTTCGCTACATATCGGCCAACGAAAATTAAAATCTCAAGCAGACAAAAAATGGGAAGATCATTACGCTTCAATCATTGGTTTGCATTGGTTCGGCCTCAGGTAGGGATTTCTCCTCAACAGCCGACTGGCCCAACAGGCCCAACCCAGCCAGATGGCACAGATAATCCAGCGTGTGCATATTCCCCGAACAGATTCGCTCCAGCTGACCCCGACGATCGCCGACTGCTCGTTGAAGTCGAGTCAGACCCGGCGCCGGATCTCGGCGCTGCCTGGCCGTGGCCGACTGGCCCCGACAGCAGGCCCTCGCTAGCGCCCTCGCCCAGACGACGCTCCGTTCCAGCCGTGTGCTGTCGGCAAGCCAATCAGCGAGATGAGGCGCCAGCAAGTCTCTGCAGGTGTCCAACGGCAGCTGGGAGCAGAGCAGATCCGGCAAACCGGCGCTAATTGGCGTCGCCTCCAGACACCGCCTAACCAGATCCGGCTGATTAATACGCAACGCCACGTCTAGGGCGTCGCCATAGCAACCAGATTGAATCGAGTCGGCAACAGTTTGCGGATTGTCGCGCAGCGTTAGCTGACGACAACTCGACATCAAGGATTCCGCAGGTAGGAGGTGACGAGCTCCGGGTGCGCAATAGAGCAGCACGCCTTCCGTGCAGGCGGCTAGAAACATGTCGCCAGCTGGGCTGAAAGCGACATCCGTGACCGACACCCTGGCGTCGCCAGTATCCACATTGTCGTCTTCAAAGTTCACCTCCGTGCTGCTGCTGGCGGCGGGGTTCGACGACTTGCCGGCGCGGCTGCCCAAATCGCGCATCAACTTGGCAGCCCGTTTCTCCAAAGCTACGGCTTTCAAACTGCGATTAGCCGTGACGGGAAATTTGCGTAGCAACAGTTGATCGTTGGGCGAGTACAGGCAGACGTACTTGGACAGGCCGCCAGCCAGTAGGACCTGGCCAGTCGGAATGTACGACAACGAGTTGAACCCGCAGCCAGCTTCGGCTAGGCGACGGCCGCTGATCAACGCGCCGTCTGGTTTGTCGTAGCCCAGATCTTGGCGACAGTCGATGCTTCGAGTTGAATGAAATTCTGGCACTTCGCCGATTGATGTCGCCGTCGAGGGTACGGCGTCCATCACCAGGATGCTGCCGTTGTTGATGGCTACGGCGAGTTGCTGACCGTCTGGACGCCAGGCTAGGGCGAGGACGTCGTGGCCGCAATGGATCAGCTCGGGCTGCTGGTCGGAGCCGAGGACGTCCCATAGGCGGACGGTGGCGTCCCAGGAGCCGCTGGCTAGGACTGTGGCGCCTGGACCCGGTCTGGGGTTAGGCAGTGAAGAGGGATAGAGTTGCCATGGTTACGGTATGAACGAGTGCTTTAAGGGTGTTATATAGGCATGACGAATGCTTTGTGGCTAACAGGTAGATTGAGAACTTTATTCTTACAAATAAGGTCAGAATGCCATTCCTAAAAAAGATAATGCGACTCTAAGAAACAGTGATTAGAATGCGATTCTTAGAAACGAGGGTCGGAATGACTTTCTTAAATACAATGTTAAAAATGCGATTCTTAGAAACAGTAAACAGAGTGAGATTCTTAGAAACGGTAGTCAAAATGCGAGTCGTAGAAACGAGGGTGGGAATGACTTTCTAAGAAACGAAATGTTACAAATGTGATAATTAGAAAAAGTGATCAGAGTAAGATTCTTAGAAACGGTGGTCAAAATGCGATTCTTAGAAACGAGGGTCGGAATGAATTTCTTAGAAACGATGTTAAAAATGTAATTCTTAGAAACGATGTTCAGAATGCGATTCCAAGAAATGGGGTTCAGAATAATCCAATTCTTAGAAGCGGTGGTCAGAATGCGATTCTTAGAAATGGGGTCAGAATGCAATTCTTAGAAATGGGGTCAGAATGCAATTCTTAGAAATGGGGTCAGAATGCAATTCTTAGAAATGGGGTCAGAATGCGATTCTTAGAAATGGGGTCAGAATGCAATTCTTAGAAATGGGGTCAGAATGCAATTCTTAGAAATGGGGTCAGAATGCGATTCTTAGAAATGGGGTCAGAATGCAGTTCTTAGAAATGGGGTCAGAATGCAATTCTTAGAAATGGGGTCAGAATGCGATTCTTAGAAATGGGGTCAGAATGCAATTCTTAGAAATGGGGTCAGAATGCAATTCTTAGAAATGGGGTCAGAATGCAATTCTTAGAAATGGGGTCAGAATGCAATTCTAAAGCATGGGGTCATAATGCGATTCTTAGAAACAATTGTCAGAATGCGATTCCTAGAAACGATGGTTAGAATGCAATTCTTAGAAACGAGTACTAGAAAGCAATTCTTGGAAACTAGGATCTGGGGGCGTTTTTGAGAAACAAGGTCAGCTCGAAATTTTTTAGAAACGAGAGACAAAGTGTGATCTTTCGAAACTGGAGTTACATGAGTTAAAGGCAATTCCAAGAAACCGAGATTGATGACAAAAACCTAGGATCGTCACTCAGGTGCAGGCCAAAAGAGTCTCTCACCTGAAAGCAACGCAGGACACAGGAGCCGTGTGGCCAGTCAGGGTAACCAACAGCCTTCCAGTCTTGAGTGACCACATCAGCACGTGAAACTCGTCCAAGCATCCCGCAGCGATCAAATCACCGGACGGGTCGACGTCCAAGCAGCTCAACTGCAACGGATTAGGCGACACCAGAGTACGAAAATTTCTATACCGTCCAAGGTCCCAAGCTCGAATCGAGCCGTCGGCCGAGCTGGCTATGACGACGCGTTTGCCGCAGAAGCGCACCCCAGTTATGCAGCTGGTGTGCTCAGTCATGGTGGCGAATGACAAGCTGGACTGCGAGCTCCACAGGCGGACCCGACCGTCCGAATAGCCGCAAACCAGTTGACCGCCGTCGGGCGAGAACGCAGCGCAGCGAAGGCTGTTGAAACTGCCAGCCTGACGCATCACGTAGGCGGAGGCGCGCCAGTCCCACACTAGCAGCTGGCCGTGGGCGGCTCCGGCCGCCGCGATCCACAGGCCGTCAGGGGAGATGGCCACCGAGTCCACTTGGGAGTCGCAAACCTGCGGCGAGGCGATCAGGTTAGTTCCCCATCTCAGTCTCCTGAGTTCCCCATCTCAGTCTCCCATTTTCCCTATCTCAGTCTCCCATTATCCCCCTCTCAACCTCCCATGTTCCCCATCTCAGTCTCCCTTTTCCCCATCTCAGTCTCTTATTATCCCCATCTCAGTCTCCTATTATCCCCATCTCAGTCTCTTATTATCCCCATCTCAGTCTCTTATTATCCCCATCTCAGTCTCTTATTATCCCCATCTCAGTCTCTTATTATCCCCATCTCAGTCTCTTATTATCCCCATCTCAGTCTCTTATTATCCCCATCTCAGTCTCTTATTATCCCCATCTCAGTCTCTTATCATCCCCATCTCAGTCTCTTATTATCCCCATCTCAGTCTCCTATTTTCCCCATCTCAGTCTCTTATTATCCCCATCTCAGTCTCCTATTTTCCCCATCTCAGTCCATCATGTTTCCCATCTCAGTCTTTTATTATCCCTAACTCAGTCTCCAATCTTCCCCATAAGTATTCCCCAAAATATGTCCCCCCCCCCTAATCACCTGCAGAGACAGCAGCAGCGCGCAATTCTCCACAGCGTGCAGCATGACCCTGCCGTCCTCGGTGCCGCTGACTAGCTGCTTAGTTCCCGGACACACGGCCGCGCACAGGACAACAGACGAGACCCGTTTGCTATCCTCGGCGTCCTCTCTAAGTCGCATCTTTTTCGGCTTTAAATAGCGCAGTTTGTTAATAATTGGAACTGGTTCTTCTTCAGCTGGCAGCACATTTGACGGCTTAGCAACTAACTTAGACTCCGATTCGTTGTCGGATTCAAATTCTGACGATGGCACGTCGGCATTAACATCGGCAGCATCGTTATCGACATCCTTGATGTTTGATTCAGTTTTCATCAGCTTGGTCTGCGCTTCTAATTCCTCCGGTTTGGCGTCGCAGTCCCACAGCATGACAAATCCGGCGCTGGAAACGGCTAACAAACTGAGCGAGTTCGGCAGAAACGACACGCCGACAATGTGCTCGGTGAAGCCGCCCAGGCTGTAGCATCCCGGCAGGCGGGCCGACTTGTACAGGGAGAATACGCGGACCTGGGGCGAGGCAAGAGGTTTTAGGGGCGATTTTGCCAAGGGCGATTTTAGGGGACGATTCTTAGGGCGATTTTTTGAGGGGCGATTTTTTAGAGCAATCTTTTGAGAGGACAATTCTTGAGGCGATTCTTAAGGCGATTGTTTAGGGGACGATTTCTAGAGCGGTTTTAGGGGGCGATTCTTAAGGCGATTGTTTAGGGGACGATTCTAAATCTAAAGATTCTAAAGGCGATTTTTTGGAGGTGATGCTAAGCTCGATTTTTAGGGGGTGATTTTTAAGGCGATTTTTTAGGGGACGATTCTAAGGGGCGATTTTTGTAGCGTTTTTTAAGGAACGATTCTTAGGGGGGGGGGGTTGATTTTACGAGCGATTTTAAGGGTCGATTTTAAGAGCTTATTCCTACAGTCGGTTTTAGGGCGCTTCTCAACGTTAATCTTAAGGCAATTTGAAGGTTTAATTTGACTGAGATTCGAATCCATTAAATTAGTGTAAATTTAAGAAAAACCTGTTGCAGCCACCTACCTGCTGATCTCGACAAGCGCAGGCAAACGCTTTAGAATTAGAGCTCCAACTAATGGCGGTAACTTCGTCCCTGTTGCCATAGTAACTGCGATACAATTTGAACTGATTGAAATACCGTTCAAGCGCAGGACTGTGATAGACATGGACACGATTGTCCCTAGCCATGGCAAAATATTGCCCGTCGGGGGAATACGCCAGAGCGCTAACTTTAGACGGCAATTTTTGTCGGGCAATAGCCGCCCCGGTTGCCATAGCAACTAGATGAGCTTCGCCACGACAATCAATCGCCAATAGTAGGCTATTATCAGGCGACAAAGCTACGTGCTCCAAGTCGTACGAGGCCTCCAACTGCAGGGTGTGCGACCGATCGTGACGCAGATCGAACACAGTGACCCGATTGCCCACCGGACTAACCAAACGGAAGCCGTCCTCGGTGAAGCAGACATTGCCACGGCGATACACCGTGCCAAGCAGGTTAGAGAAGCGGAAATCCATGGTGATGAAGAAAGTTGGGACTCCGGCTGAAAAAAATAAATATGAACTGCGGTCTTAGTAAATTAAAGTCTTTGTTAAAGCTGCACCTATAGAAAAGACCAGCAGAAATTAGGGGTAGAAAACAATCAAGGGAGAGTAAAGACATCCTTAAGGTTTACGAGGCGGGTTAAGATGTACCTAAAGGTTCAGAAGGCGGGATAAAACATCCCTAAATGCTCAGGGGCGGGTAAAGACATCTGTGAAGGTTCAGGAGGAGTGTTATAATATGCCTGAAGGTTCAGGAGGTGGGTTAAGATGTAACTGAAGGTTCAGTAGGTGGGTTAATATGTGCCTGAAGGTTCAGGGTAGGGTTAAGACATCCCTGAAGGTTCAGGAGGGTTAATATGTGCCCGAAGATTCAGGAGGAGGGCTAATATGTCCATGAAGGTTCATGAGGTGGGTTAATATGTGCCTGAAGATTCAGGAGGTTGGTTGATGTGTACCTTAAGGTTCAGGAGGTGGGTTAATATGTGCCTGAAGGTTCAGGAGGTGGGTTAATATGTGCCTGAAGGTTCAGGAGGTGGGTTAATATGTGCCTGAAGGTTCAGGAGGTGGGTTAATATGTGCCTGAAGGTTCAGGAGGTGGGTTGATATGTCCCTAAGGTTCAGGAGGTGGGTTAATATGTGCCTGAAGGTTCAGGAGGTGGGTTAATATGTGCCTGAAGGTTCAGGAGGTGGGTTTATGTGCCTGAAGGTTCAGGAGGTGGGTTAATATGTGCCTGAAGGTTCAGGAGGTGGGTTGATGTGTACCTTAAGGTTCAGGAGGTGGGTTAATATGTGCCTGAAGGTTCAGGAGGTGGGTTAATATGTGCCTGAAGGTTCAGGAGGTGGGTTAATATGTGCCTGAAGGTTCAGGAGGTGGGTTAATATGTGCCTGAAGGTTCAGGTGGTGGGTTAATATGTGCCTGAAGGTTCAGGAGGTGGGTTGATGTGTACCTTAAGGTTCAGGAGGTGGGTTAATATGTGCCTGAAGGTTCAGGAGGTGGGTTAATATGTGCCTGAAGGTTCAGGAGGTGGGTTAATATGTGCCTGAAGGTTCAGGAGGTGGGTTGATGTGTACCTTAAGGTTCAGGAGGTGGGTTAATATGTGCCTGAAGGTTCAAGAGGTGGGTTAATAGCTCGTATGTGCCTGAAGGTTCAGGAGGTGGGTTAATATGTGCCTGAAGGTTCAGGAGGTGGGTTAATATGTGCCTGAAGGTTCAGGAGGTGGGTTAATATGTGCCTGAAGGTTCAGGAGGTGGGTTAAGACATCACAGAAGGATAGAATCGCCCCAGGTTAAGACAACTTTTAACAGACGAAAAGAACAAAAGTCAATACCGTCACAAGTTCTGACAAACAAACAGCAAACAAAAGTGAATGAAGATTTATTAACTTATTAAAAAATAACAAGCAGCATATTGCGATGACACTTTATGCAGTGAACAAAACTTCAAAAGCATAAAAACTTCAGCTTTTGGAGAACCTTTATTATTAATTAAAAACATGAAGCAAAATGACATAGTATTACCAAATAATAATATTACCATTGTCAATATTATTGACTTCAAATCGACAAGCAATTTAGACTTCAGCATGAGGATATTACCTTATTAAGTATGAGATAGCGAAAAAAATCAAGAAATCACATCTAACTTGTTTAAACATAAAGACCCACTATAAAGTAGCCACTGATAATCGCAAAATTATCAGATAGGTAAGTAGGTTATCTTTTGAGAGTCAAAGGGGGTGACTCTAAGACAGGTCGGAGGTCATGGGTCGTAGGGCGATTCTTGAAATGATCATAGGACGTTTCTCACAGGGGTCATAGGGCGATTCTAGGAGTGATCATAGGACGTTTCTCTGAGGGGTCATAAGGCGATTCTAGGAGTGATCATAGGACGTTTCTCAGAGGGGTCATAAGGCGATTCTAGGAGTGATCATAAGATGATTCTCAGGGGGCTCATAGGGGGATTCTAGGAAAATTCATAGGATGCTTCTCAGAGGGCTCATAGGGCATTTCCAGGAATGATCACAGGATGTTTTAGAGGGCTCATAGGGCGTTTCTAGGAATGATCACAGATGATTCTCAGAGGGCTCATAAGGCGATTCTAGGAATGATCATAGGATGACTCTCAGAGGGGTCATAAGGCATTTCTAGGAATGATCATAGGATGTTTTAGAGGGCTCATAGGGCGTTTCTAGGAATGATCATAGGATGATTCTCAGAGGGCTCATAAGGCGATTCTAGGAATGATCATAGGATGACTCTCAGAGGGGTCATAAGGCATTTCTAGGAATGATCATAGGATGATTCATAGAAGGGTCATAGGGCTTTTTTAGGAATGATCATAGGATGATTCTCAGGGGTCATAGGGCGTTTCCTAAAGATATGAGACGCTGATTCCGAGTTTTTAAGTATCGAAAAATCTATTAAAAATGCACAGATTTTGGTTGGTTCACTAGCTTTTCCACTCAGATCCAATACGAATGAAGTAAATTTAAAGTAAAAGTAGTTAACAAACGTAAACAAAAAAACAAACAAACAAATGCAATCAAACAGGGGTTTTCAGTTGATGAAACAAGCAAAAGTCCCAAAATCGATAATTTTAGTCACTTGTCTTGCTCCTCCAAAGCGTCCAACGTAGCCAACAATTCGGCTCGCTTTTTCTCCAATTCAACAGCCTCAGCATCCATGGCCGACGAGGATGAGGCATCATTCGGATCCTTCTTTGCCGGCCTGCGACGCCTGTTAGCCCGTAGGCGCTTTCGCTTCTCCTTAGCGGCGTCGTTTTCATTGTCAAAAATTAATCGCAACATATCGGCAGACACCGAGTCGTCAGATTTTAATAGCTGGAGGTAGACACCGCCTGGCGTGCGTCTGCGGTTGCCATTGGCAACTAAAAGACCGCCAGCTGATTCAACTTCCTGGGTGCGCCTGTAGAGGTCGATGGCTTTGCGGCCGCCAAGCTGGGAGACCACGCGATCAAGCAGGTGACGCTTCGGCTCGTTGAGTAGGCGGGCGAGACGGCGGGCGAGCTGGGCTGGCGGGTCGGACGGGTCCAGCTAGATGGGGAGCGAGGGTGAACATTACATGATGGCAGGCGGTGATGGACAGGTTTTCAAGGTTGGCAAACAGCTCAAGCAAGTAGACACAATAAAAGAGACGGACAAAGAGACGCCCCGAAAGACAGGCAGACAGACAAGCAGGCAGAAAGACAGACAGACAGACAGACAGACAGACTTACAGAAAGACAGACAGACAGGTAGACTTACAGAAAGACAGACAGACAGGAAGACACAACAGACAGACAGACAGACAAACAGACAGGCAGACAGATAGACGGACAGACAGACAAACAAACAGACAGACAGGCAGACTTACAGACGGACAGGCAGACTTACAGACAGACAGACAGGCATACTTACAGAAAGACAGACAGCCAGACAGACAGGAAGACACAACAGACAGACAGACAGACAGAGAGTCTGAGGCATACAGGCACAAAAAGTTAAAGCCACTCAGAACCACAGAGCCAGTTTCACACCCAAAACCAAGCAAAGCAAAAAACCATAAAAGCCGCTTGACTCACCCTATCAGAATTTCGCCGCCCTCTGTCCAACTTTCCCCGGTCATTATCGACATCCATAGCTCCGCCGCTTCCTTGAGCCGCCTCGTTTCTCCTCTGCTTGCTGAGTCGTTTCTGCAGATTTCGCTTCCGATTCTTAGCTTGCAGTCGCAGACGAAGATCTTCTTGTGCGTCGGTCGCTGGCTGCTGCGAGGTTGTCGGCAAGCCGAACTCTTCCAGCTCAGCCACCGTGGAAAACTCGTCGGTGCCTTCGGCAGCCACAGCGGCCGATATGGCATCCAGATCTGCTTGACGTTTCGCTTTACGAGCTTCTTTGTTTGGTAGGCGAGGAGCCAGTTTATAGTTGTAGGCCTCCGTGTCCCTGACAAATTGGTAATTGGAAACTGCATTGATCGTTTTAATCTAAAAACTTCAGGGTTGTGGTCTCAGAACTTCAGGGCTGCTGTCTCAGAACTTCAGGGCTGCTGTCTCAGAACTTCAGGGTCGCTATCTCAGAAATTCAGGGTCGCTATCTTAGAACTTCAGGGCTGCTATCTCAGAACTTTAGGGTCGCTATCTCAGAACTTCAGGGTCGCTATCTCAGAACTTCAGGGTCGCTATCTTAGAACTTCAGGGCTGCTGTCTCAGAACTTCAGGGCTGCTATCTCAGAAATTCAGGGTCGCTATCTCAGAACTTCAGGACTGCTATCTCAGAACTTCAGGGTCGCTATCTCAGAACTTCAGGGTCGCTATCTCAGAACTTCAGGGTCGCTATCTTAGAACTTCAGGGCTGCTATCTCAGAACTTTAGGGTCGCTATCTCAGAACTTCAGGGTCGCTATCTCAGAACTTCAGGGCTGCTATCTCAGAATTTCAGGGTCGCTATCTTAGAACTTCAGGGCTGCTGTCTCAGAACTTTAGGGTCGCTGTCTCAGAAATTCAGGGTCGCTATCTCAGAACTTTAGGGTCGCTATCTCAGAACTTCAGGGTCGCTATCTCAGAACTTCAGGGCTGCTATCTCAGAATTTCAGGGTCGCTATCTTAGAACTTCAGGGCTGCTGTCTCAGAACTTTAGGGTCGCTGTCTCAGAAATTCAGGGTCGCTATCTCAGAACTTTAGGGTCGCTATCTCAGAACTTCAGGGTCGCTATCTCAGAACTTCAGGGTTGCTATCTTAGAACTAAGAAATTTCTTGTTCTAAGACTTCAGTATGCAAACTTATGGTTATTAGCACATTTATTTATTACCTGTCTAAATTAGGTCGGCCCCCGCTGACGAATCCCACAGATCGTGACAGTTGGCTATCAATGGCGCCCTCTTGAAATGCCTTTCGCCAAGCCTCAGCAGCTGCCAACTTTGATGATTTACTTGTGGCGGTATTGGAATCTCCATGACTTAGCCAGGGCCGCTTAGCAACTGGGGAACCAACTTCGTTATCAGAATCTGAATTATCGCTGCTATTGGAAGTGTCTGAATCTTCACAGTTTTTGTCTTCTCTGCCTTCAAGCATTGTTTGCAAGTTTAAGCTTAAATTGCAGAAAATAATTAGCAATATAAGTTTACAAAAATGCTTCAAAATTTTACTAAGAATTCATAAAAGTAGCACATAGAGTTAAATTATTTTTATATGCATTTTTGAGCTTTACAAAAAAGAAAATTACATGCAGCTACTATCAATGCTTTTGTAACAAATTATCAATTTAATATTTTTCATGTATGATAAACTTTAAATACAAAAAATATATATTTGGTCCAAAAATAAGGCAGCTGTCTGACCTGTCTATCAAATTTCAAGCCTAAATCATGTGCCTAGCTATTTTAATCATATGGTAACAATAATTACTAGGAGTTGTAGCCTAGTGGCTAGGGCACCTGCCTTATGACTGGAAGATTGTGAGTTTGAGTCCCGGCCCTAAGAAACAATATTTGCCCTTAAGCAAGGCACTTAATCCTGCATTGCTTTAGTCCACCCAGCTGAGATTGGATACTAGTTTGAGTTGGGTAAATTTAGTGTGGGTGTTATGGCCCTTTTAGCTTATTAGGCTAAAAGCTATACATAGCCTTCAGATGCACTGCACAACTAGCTATAGCTATGCTATGCGCTATATATCTAATTAAAAGGTTAGGTACCTAAATTTAATAATTTTTAATAGTAACAAGATTTTTATTAGTCTTATTTTATTATTTGTTATCATTTTTAAAAAAAATTCTAGAATTGCAATGCTTTAGAATTAGCTATAGGCTCTAGCCATTTCAATTTTAAAGGAATATTTAGGGAAACATAAATTTCTTTGCTTTACTAATCTGTATATTTCTAGATTTTTCTAGTTTCCTATATTCTATAAACCCTCTCAAATGAATTTTTGTTTTAGTTTGAAGTTTAAGTTTATTACTAAATACTTAGTTTTAATATCATTTACTACATTAATGATTAAAAAGGTAAATATTATTTTTCTAATATTTTATTCAGATTTTTATAAAGCCTAGCCTTATCTAAAAATAAACTTAGGTAGACTATCATGTGCTCTTCTATTAATTACAATAAGTACCTTCTAAGTTTTAAATAAAAAAGTAACAAATTATTCAAGCAACTATATTGGACTACTGTATTAAATTACTAAGCTATTCTATAACCTACATATATAGTAGCCATATTTGTAGCTTGGGCATATTGTATAGTTGGTACCTTAGTTAGGCTTTTGCCAAAATATTCTAAGAATTTATAGCAATTAGCATTATTTAATAATTGTGTTAACTGTTAAATCTAGACTTCTACTACTATAAAGTCAACAGGCACAGGCCCTTGTATTTACTAATTTATAAAGACAATTGGTAAGATTTTATTACAAAAAATATGTATATTGAATAATAATTGCATGATTTTGCCTTTCACTTAAAAGTACTTTTACATCTAGATGCAATTATACTATAAAATTATTAATATTATTAATTAATGCTTTGATTTTTTTAATTTAAACGCTAACTTGAAATTTTCAAAAATTATTTTTTATCCTAAAAGCAAATTTTGAGAAGCTAGCATAAATTAGCCTGTGAAGCAAGGAAAAATTAACTAGGTATTCTAGGTATTCTATAATTCTAGGGTCTGCAAAAGTGCCCTGAGACTCCTGTCATTCAGCTATAGCTAAGAGACTGTCACGGACTTCTATTCGCTGCCAAAATTTTCTGGATTACCCTGTGTAGCTTCAGACACTTTGGTGACAACATTTTCGGTGACAACTTGGGACGTTTCGGTACTTCTGAGGTAGGCGGGCTACCCTCTGTTTGGGTGCGTTCGAGTAGCCTTAAAATGGTTTAAACTGACTTAAAATGATTTTGTGGTAGTGCGGGCTACCACTGTGTTGAATTCATCGTCCTTTAAAAAATTTCACATTTTTGTTAATAATTGGCGCAATTATTGGGTATTTTCTATGTAATGTTTTGAAAATAATCCAGCGTGTGAGACTGTTTCTGTATTCAAATTATGAGGCAAACTTTGGTTTTTATTCAACCTTTTTTGGAACTTTGTCGGGGACAAACGTTGGATTTTGTTAATTTTTCTTAACTTTCTATTACGATAATTTACTCCTTCTTTTGTGTGATTTAGTCTGCGGTCCAGGGAAAAGGAAAATTAACATGGAAAGACTGAGACATTCCGTCTCGACTCGGGGGGAGGGAGATTTTTCAGTTAGGCCCATGCCCCATGGGCCCAATGCCCTCAGACCTCAGACCTCAGACCTCAGACTTCAGACCTCAGACCTCAGACCATGCCCTCACACCCATGCCCCGCATTCACTGTGCAGCCATAATCGATCTGATTCAATCCATTGTTAGGAGTCTCTGAAATCTGTTTCCCTTTGTAGGTGAACCATGGAGCTCTGAATACACATTCTGAAGAGACAACTCCCCACGAAACCCCCAACTGTAGGCTGACTGGCTGTCCCAGTAAACAAAACAGATATAGGGACAGGGAGGCAAAGATGCTACCCCTTGGAGAAAAAGTTGGATGACTTTCATTTCGTTCAACTGATTTTGAATATTTTTATGTCATTTCAAAGATGAATAAGTTCTCTACACCTCAGTTTAAACCCGTGCGTGTTTGTTTCATGGATTCATTGTTAGTGAGTTGTGAACTAATGAATTCGAAGAAAATCTATCAGAAATTGGCCTAGGAATATTTTCTCTGCATCACAACTTTTTCAGCTCATGTTTTCAAAACATCAGTTTTCGCATTTCTTCAAATTCATTAGTGCACAGCTCACTAACCACGACACAATGCACGCATGAGTACAAACTGAGAGATGTGGAAAATTTATTCAGCATTAAAATTGGAACGCAATGTTGAAAATCGGTTGAACGAAATGAAAGTTATCCAACTTTTCTCCAACGGGTGCATCTTAGCCTCCCTATCTGTTGTCTATAAATGTTGTCCGGAAAGTGGGATTGTTGTATCACCACATTCTACTCGTATATTCAGAGCTCAAGAACTCCAACACTATTTCTTCAGAGTGGGCATGGGTGAAAAACGAGGACAAAGAGGCTTCCATGGTGCAGAGCCTTGAAGGCCTTGAAGGAGGGAAATCGAGCGATAAAAATCTAGCTCTTTGGCGCTCAATTCTATAACTGTAGAAGGTTTCTTGAACGATGTGATTCTACTAGTAGATAACTAACTAGATAACTTAGTTATCGCGAATTCAATGCTTGAGATGCGTTTCTTGTCTTCTTTGTTTATTTAACATTTGGATAGACAGAAGGCTCCACACCGAAGCGAACGAAAAGCGAAGTTTCTCTAACCACGGAGCTATTCAAATGCACTAACCTCATCCCAAGGAAGCCTCTGTTCGCTTAGATTACATTCGAAGGTAAGCAAAAACGAACAAAGAGGCTCTGCCTGTCCATTTTTAAATATGAAACAAGATATTGAGACTATTGCCACATAAAATATAAAAAGTAATATTCGTAATGTGCTGCACACTTTAAGGTTTGTGCACAAAAAAACTTCAATGATTGGTTCTTTGGATTTGCGACAGTGTCTCTCCAGTTTTTATCGCTTGTTGAATTTCATGGCCTCATAATACGCTCGTACTAACAATTCATATGCCCTTACGTCTCATGTAAGACAGGTTTACAACTTTACATACTCTGGGTGCAAAATTCATCAGAAGTGCTAGTCGAAATAGAATTTTTTAAATTTTTTCTAATGGCATCAAGGAGAACATTTCATCGCGAGGCGCAATCAATCTTAGCTGGATTTTTAGATAACGTTACAGTGCCGGAAAATGATGTAACAGAACAACAACCAGATCAGCATGAATTCAGTGGATCCAATGAAGAAGCGCAACCAAACGGTGGCAGTCAAACAAATACTGCGGCTACGAATGAAGACTACACTGTAGAAAAGTATTTCGACACCAACGAATACATGTACGCTGGTGAGAGTGATGAGTCTGCAGTTGATTTTGACGAGGCCTTGAACTACAAATAAGAAGGTGATGAGCCAGCAACTTTAGCTCAAGATTTGCTGATGTGCTTTACTTTGTTCAAGTTGAGTGAATCTGCCATGCTAATGATCTTAGCTATTTTAAAGAAGCACGGCGTTCAAGTGCCGTCTACTATTCACATGTTGAAAAAATTAGGAAAGGTGAAGGACTCTGAGGCTGCTGATCTTGAAGCAAGTGTCGAAAAAGATTCATCCGACGGAGCGTACTACAATTTTGGGCTGAAAACCACGATTTTTAATTTGTTTAAAAAGGCATTGCCCTGCGATTTTCAAAAGCTTCGAATCTGCTTTTGTGTCGATGGTCTTCCTTTGTTTAGGAGCAGTCGAATTTGTATTTGGCCGGTAATGATGAAAGTTCATGATTTCAGCAAACCTATCGTCGTCGCATTCTACTGTGGTCCTGGAAAACCTGACAGGGAGAAGTTATTATCCAAATTTTCTGTGGAAATGAAGGAAATAATGACAAACGGGATCCCCATCTTTAAGCATAGAATCAATTTCGAAGTTTTGTTTTCATGCGATAGCCCTGCTAGAAGCTTTGTAATGAACGTTAAATCTCATTCTGGCTACTTTGGTTGTCCTTATTGTAGAATTAAGGGAGAATATCTAACCGACCACGTGTGTTTTCCCGGAATAGATCGGCCAAAGAGGACAAATGAAGAATATGCTACTAAATCTGAAAGCAACATGCTAACTGGCGAATCTCCTCTGCTCGGTGTGGTACCCTTTTACTGCAGTTTTGTACCTGATTATGCTCACATTGTATGTTTAGGTGTTGTTCGGCGACTATTGTATTACTACTTTTCGACGGATGGACCAAGATACGGTTGCAGATTATCGCGTACGCAAGTTGGTAATGTTGATGCGAAGATCGTTCTGGTGAGATCTTGCGTTCCACATGAGTTCCAGAGAAGAATCCGACCAACATCAGATTTAAAGCATTACAAGGCAACCGAATTTAGATCGTTTCTGTTATATTTTGGTCCATATTTGCTCAAGACTGTTTTGCCTGACAAGTATTGGAAACACTTTTTGCTGCTGCATTTCTCTGTTTACTCACTGTGTCGACAGGACTGCAGTCGCTTTGTTCAGTCAACCTCAGATTGTCTGCGCCAATTTGTCTTAGATACGGAAAAGCTTTTTAGTCGAGCGGCTTGCTGGTTTAACACCCATTTACTGCAACACCTACCAGAGTTCGTTAATTGTTATGGCAGCTTAGACACATTCTCGACATTTCCTTTCGAAAATCATTTGTCCTCCATCAAGAAGCGAATAAAAGCGACGCGCTTTCTGGCCTCACACATTCGGATGCAGATACAACAATGCCAAGAATTTTCGAGATCAGAAGAACGCGCATTGAAGTTTTCGGAGAAAAGTCCAAATAACTGTGCTGTTTTGCCTAACAAAAAGGTTATTCTAATTGACTCTGTGAGCCAACACAGCGGTGTGGTCAGTGGAAGAGTGTTGTCCTTCTTTCGAGACCTGTACGAATATCCTTATCCATCGTCAGACCTTGGCATCGGCTACTACAGACTGACTAGTAAGAGCGAGGCTGTAATACCTGTCAACAAAGCGATTTGTGTTGCGTTCAGCGAGGAATCGTCATTCCTAATTTTACCATACGCAAATGCTGCAGCTACAGACTGACTTTGTATCCGTGATACAGCCAATCCATCGTTCAGTAAGTTAAATCCTTTTTTACAAATTACAGTTCTAAATACATTTATTTACAATCATTACAGCAATCGTTCCCACATAGAAAAACATGCACGACACGTCTATGCTATGCGCTCATAATAAACAATCTGCGTCATAATACTGCGTTGTATTACATGGATTCCAGGGTTGAATAGTTTCTTTCTATCCGCTTATTGGTTGGTAGTCCACTACACTAGGCACAGGAAGAGACAGGAGGGAAGAGATGGGTGAAGTGTTTGTTCGCGTTGCAGAGATTTCTCCGAAAGAGCAGCTGGAAAAGCGAGCGTCATATACAAATAAAGAACTACGAGCGTATCTTGCTCCCAAGTCTGCCAGTCTCGCAGAATATCTTCCAAAAAACAATCTAGTACAGAAATTTCCTCGTTGTCTAAGAGCGCTTTAATTTATTTTTTGGAAGATCGCACGCTCCTTATTTATGAGACATGGGAGCTGAATTGGAATGCCTCACTTGAAAGTCAAATTGATTCCGAAGGATCCCTTGGACCGATCAAGCTTAAGATTCTTTTCGACAAAAAGGAGTATACCGGAATAGTAGTTCAAGTTGCGGAAGCCAGTTCTGAGTTGAAAGCAGCAAAAAAGTTTGCCGAGGAAATGATTGCCGCTGGAAAGTGTAAGACGGCATCTAAACTTCTAAAAAAGATCCCACGAAGAAAGATCACTGGCCAGAGAAACAAGTTCCAGCCATTGACGGTATGTATAATGAATTTGTGTTCTATAGAGTAGTTTCTCTTGGGAAATAAGCAATTAAATGCAAGTGTTGCGTTCCGGTAAATACGGACTTTGCTTCTGTCAAGTTAACTCACAAACTCTCCACTTTCGAACCCACTCCCGTACTCAATTTTCTAGCTTGTATCAGCGTAAGAATCTTCAGAATACAGGCCTTCGGAAGACGAAGATCAAGCTGAATCTGACGCTGAGAATCAGGGGCCATGTCCAGTGGTCAGTTTTCCATCTACAGCGGCTTCGGACATCGCACCGGTGACGGAGTCTCTAGGGTCGATTGCTGGTGCGACTTCTCATCGTGATCTACTTATGGACGACCAAGCAGCGATGGAGGTAGAAAATATATTTTCAAGCATTTTGTTTCGCCCCATTATTCTAGAAAGTATTAATCATAATAGAATTCTTCCAGGCAATACTCAAGTTCAAATTCAGGCTTTTTAATGCTGTGGGATCGCAATCGCTGCAGGAATTATGGGTGAAGCTCAGGGATTTCTAGGGAGTCAGAAAGTTATTAGACAGCTGAATTTCTTGTGAGTTTGCGGGATTAATGAGGAGGCTCTGGTTTTCTGCTTGGGCTACGGGCTGTGGTATTTGGATCCTTAACTTTAAAGAAGCAGTCCGATGCCCCAAACGGAAACCATCGTTACATTTCGCTATAACTCTCTATCACCTTCGTTATCGCTAAATTTTAATGCTGTGGGATCGCAGTCGCTGCAGGAATTATGGGTGAAGGTCAGGGATTTCTAGGGAGTCAGAAAGTTATTAGACAGCTGAATTTCTTGTGAGTTTGCGGGATTAATGAGGAGGCTCTGGTTTTCTGCTTGGGCTACGGGCTGTGGTATTTGGATCCTTAACTTTAAAGAAGCAGTCCGATGCCCCAAACGGAAACCATCGTTACATTTCGCTATAACTCTCTATCACCTTCGTTATCGCTAAATTTTAATGCTGTGGGATCGCAGTCGCTGCAGGAATTATGGGTGAAGCTCAGGGATTTCTAGGGAGTCAGAAAGTTATTAGACAGCTGAATTTCTTGTGAGTTTGCGGGATTAATGAGGAGGCTCTGGTTTTCTGCTTGGGCTACGGGCTGTGGTATTTGGATCCTTAACTTTAAAGAAGCAGTCCGATGCCCCAAACGGAAACCATCGTTATATTTCGCTATAACTCTCTATCACCTTCGTTATCGCTAAATTTAAAGCCTACTATTCCATTAACATCTTAAAGGCCGCAAGCATCCGAGATGAATTGTACCTCTCGGGAGAAGGTCTTACGGCTGAGTCGTCGTTGATCGGAACCAACGGTGCAGCAAGTGCATTCACTGGTCACGGACTCCAAGGTGACCGGGGGACAACTATTAATCCTCTAGCCAGGATTGACTGCTTGACTAGCTCAGGCAGCAACGAAGCACTTGGAAGTGAGTGGAACTGAAAGAATAGCTAGACAGATTCTAGCTATATTAAATCAACATACAAGTATTAGACGCTTTGCATTTGAAGTTTTTTTTCTTGTTTCTTTCTGTTCATTATGTACGCGAAAAACCTCAAAAGCACATTATTGTATTTCAAATGTTGGAGAAGCTAAATGCCTTATTGGAGAATAGACTATAACTAGTATATTGTTATTATATGTTTTCAATCTAAAAGAATAAGAATTCCGAAGCGCTCTAACCTCTAAGGAGTGGACAATTTTTGTTAAATTATTGTATATTGGCACAGTCATACATGTACTTAACACCTGAACAGGTGCTCTGAGGATTCTGGCACGAATGGAGGCCACTACCCAGGCAAAAATAAATCGCCTGCAAGCTTCGGTTGACAGCCTCCGCTCTCTGATTTTGAGCACTGCTAGTGGACACGGCAGGTCAGTGGGTCGAAGCGAGCTGTCCAAGAATCCCGCGTGCGCAAGAACCGTCGAAGAAGTCGATGACCTGCTAGCGACATTGACAACGAGCCTGAGTTCGCGCCGTAGAATGGTAATTCCCTATTTGTTTCTAACTCAAATAAGGCAGATAAGTGGGGATGTACATGTAGCAAGATCCCTGTTAAGTTAAACATACAAATAATTTAGTTTTGAATGCTGATTATATCAATCAGAGTTCACATGACGAAGTGGATAGGTTTGCAGCCACCACTAACAAAAGTAAACAATTGTTTGTTGACATAAGATGCAAGTCTAAGGGGCAGAGTCAGACAGGGACCTTATCATATGCTGCGTCAGCGTGCCTAAAGTACTGTGCGGATGTCGCAATCACAACTGACAAAAATCGCATGGACAAACAGAAACAACTATCGAAATTATCCACACTGTTCATTTTGCAGATCGACGAGCTTCGGCTTCTAGGTGGAGGAAATGTACGTGACATGGTCAGCCGAATGACTAATCGCCTAATGAGCACTGGCGTACAGTGCCAATACAACCGAACCGGAAAGCCTCCTAAGCGAAGCTTCATTCAGTTGGAGCGATTGATAAAAGGTAAGCTTTTAATGCATTGAAGGGTGTGCCACTTTACCCACTTTCACCAGCTAAGGCTAGAGAAATATTTGTACGTCCTCTATCTTCCCAGAATCCCAGGACACCAGGTGGACTAGCTAACTAATTCCTCACTTTGCTGTTCTTTAAATAGCTCTTAGAAGTTATAATCTAGATCTAAAAAAGTATTATAGCGACAACTAGGTTTAAAAGATAATTCTAACCGAAAGCAAGAAAAAATGCTTCGCGCATAACAAAAAAATTCTCGTCATACTAAGTTTGCTTACAAGATTTTATAAATGTCGATGGCAGAAAATTATACACATTACAAAAATTCTTTAAATCTGCAGAGGCCATAATTCAGCCTGGAGGAAAAATTACGGAAAAAGAAATCGTAGAAAAGGTGGCCAATTTTTTGGCCGACGCTCCTGCGCGGAAAGGCGGAATGAAGCAGAGCCGGAGTCAGCGTCAGACCCACGAAGCAGCTGCTAGCCCACCAAGTCCATTTCGACTGTGAACCAGAACGTGATTTTACGCTCGTAAAATATATCAAACATTTTTATTTTGACTTAAAAATGCTCTTAGTTCCCCTTTTGGAAACTGATTATTACTGGACAGGTGGACTTTAACATATGAGTAGTGAAAAATCAGTACGCTTTGCATAGAAATGCGAAAGAAACAATCAACATACATTCTCTACATTCGTTCTCCACACCCACGCTGTTGTAAATAACCGAGGTACAAACGAACGAATGATACGAGGTAGAAATACAGTGGTATATGTAACCTGAAATTGGGTCAGACAAACTTCACGCAGAAAATTTTGAAGCTGAATGCGTTATGATCGACTCAGCCAATCGATTGGTTGGGATTTTCCAATTAGCGGCTCACCTGCATCACATAGGGTTTCCTATTGTTTCTTAGAAGGACTACTTGACAAAGTTAGTAAGAAATGGCTAGCAACAAAAAGTCAAGGGCAATTACAGGTTAGCTGCAGTCACGCATGAATAATTCTCACATGGATTTTACTTATTGCTCATCGTTTTTCATGCACACTGTTTACAATACTACTGTCAGTTCAAGTAGTTCTTATAAAATTTTATGTATGCAGTCCGTATTTATTGTATGCATGATAACAGACACTTTCCATTTAATTTTAATGGCTTTGCAAATGACATTTTATTCTTCTTATATAAACAAACAATTTTTTTGAACTCTGTAATGCTATTTGCACAGAACTTTTCAATTTTCAAGCGGGATACATTAATTTGCTATGTGAGTCAGGAATTTGATCACTTTTCAGCGGACAATGTTTTTCTTTTTCTCTAAAGACTAAATTTGTGCTTGCGAAAAGGATCCATTTTACCACAGTACTGACATGCTTCTAGTTTCAAATTTTCTATGTCTGTTGCGCAAAATGCAGCTATTATCAAAATTATGAAAAATATGCTACTTTCTCACATGCATGTACAAGGCCTCCTGATACATGTAAATTTATGTCTAGTTTAATTATTATTTTGCTTAAAAACTTTTTAAGTGTACTGCTATTTGAAAGGTTTGCGACTGGCAGTTTTCTTATGGAGCATGTAATTGTGTTTTTTTAATAAATGAGAAAATCCACAGCAACAATGCAACAGCATGAAATTCGGGTTCTATCGATTGAAATGAATATTATCACACTGAAACGAGGAGAATATCTATGCAGAATCTCCGAGGCGAAGCCGAGGAGATTCTGCCATAGATATTCTCTGAGTCTCAGTGTGATAATAAAATGTATCTCACGCAAACAGGGAGCGGAGAATATTTAGGCGCGCGGAGAATAAATTCTCTCATATTCTCCGCACCCTGAAAGTTATAAGATTTATGTCTATGGCTTCTTCAGCCAGAGTTTAGAAGTCAACTCTGAAGCCAGAGTATTTAAACTTTAAGTCTTCAAAGTTATACAATTATAAAGTGCGATAAAATTTCTTAAATTGTAAGTAATGGAAGAGCCTACTGTGGAGGATGTCGACGCGATCTG
This sequence comes from Macrostomum cliftonense, assembly GCA_950096795.1. Taxonomy (NCBI): domain Eukaryota; kingdom Metazoa; phylum Platyhelminthes; family Macrostomidae; genus Macrostomum; species Macrostomum cliftonense. The sequence continues at coordinate 127,639 of CATNEM010000158.1, forward strand.
CGGAGGTGAGGTTACGCTGGAAGAGCTGAGTAATATTTAAAGTACAAGTTCCGGATCCGATGCTGCTATTGACGAGTTCATACAATCGAGAATCCCCGTGAATACACTACGGCGAGTGAATTGGAACTTTGGAAAGTTTCTAAAGTGGTACGAAAAATGGAGAGTACGAGGTGACACGGTATTGAAGGTCTTAAAGCAGATCGAGGAGTGGACCAAAGACGAATGGGATTATGTCCTGCAACATTTCCTGATGGAGTTACGCAAAGACAACGGTGATCATTACCCTCCCGCCACAATCAAGGGATTCATATGTGGTATCCAATTCAAGCTGCAAAACTTCCAAAAGAAGTGGTCCATACTAACGGATCCGGATTTTATTCGAACCCAGCAGTGTGCGGATGCAGCGATGAAGTTGTCTGCTAAGAATGGATTTCACGCGACTCCAAAACGAGCGCGCACCATAAGCTTGGAAGAAGAAGCCATGTGGGCGGATGGCAGGTTCGGATTGTCGAACCCAACTCAGCTAGTGAACACCTTGGTGTATCACCTTGGATTGCATCTCTCTCTACGAGCCTGCTCGGAGCATCGCGCACTTGTCTACGGCGAAAAGTCGCAGCTGCAGCTACTAACCATAGAAAATGAACAGGTGCTAGTGTACACTGAGCGGACATCGAAAAATAGCAAGGTCGGACTTCGCAAAGCTCATGTCGAACCCAAAACGACGCGCATCTACCCGTGTGAAGATTCAAGCCGATGTGTAATCTCTATGTACAAGGCGTACATTGCCCATCGCCCAGAAAGCCATGGACATCGAGGATGTGACGCCTTCTATCTCTCGCCGATTAAGAACCCAACTTCAACGATCTGGTATCGCGCGCAGCCTATGGGTGTTCATTTAATTGAGACAGTCGTCAAGCAGCTGCTGTCTACCGACGGAGCTGATCCTACCGTGCGAATCAGCAATAGCAGTCTGCGACGAACCTGTAAAACGCGATTGGTCGAAGGAGGGATCAGTAAAGAGGTTGTATCTGCAAAAACCGGGCGAATCAGCGAAAAGGCTGATCGCGCGTACATTGACGCCTCCAACAGCGAAAAGCAAATGTCCAAAGTCCTTTACGGCAACAACGTCGTGGCACCCTCTGGCTGCGAGCATGCAACTCGTAAGAATGAATGTAACTTGAGCTGGCATCAGGAATGGGGCGCTCCCGTACTGAATTTCTATGGACCATCAACCGTCTATTTTACGAAATAGTTCGCGTAAGAATACGGAATTACTAAATTACCGAAGGTACTGAACTACTTGCTTGTTGCTTATTTCTGTGGTTCATAAAATGTTGTTTCACTGTTTGTCCTTTCAACGTTAAAATAAATAAATTTTTTCCTAAAATCTGAAAAAAATGTGTTGTCTATGGCCGCGGAGATTACTTACTGAGAATCTCCGCTTGCAAGGCATTGGGCCGTATGAATAAAAAAAAGAAATTTTTTTCTTGCAAGAAATCCAAGAATTTCTTGCGTTTATAAGAATAAAAAACTGCGAGTTTCTTGCAAGATTTTCTCGCCAAGAAAATCTCGAGCTTTCACAAGAAAAGATTTGCTCGGCAAGAAAATCTCACGAGGAAAAGATTTTCTTGCTTTCTGATGAATAAAAGACGTGATTTTTTCGCCGAGAGAGCCGACACTTGAGTTTTATGCGAGCAACTCTTTCTCTGGCTCAAGCGAATCTTCAGCGCCCATAACACGAGACACGAGATGTTCCTTCAGATCAGAAAGACCAAGGAGTACCTGCCCCGACAGGCCACTCCAGTGGAGACATATAGACAGCTTCATCGATTCACTGAGGATCACGTGACCTTTCTGACAACGCGCTTCCTAGGACATACTTCCGAGACAAGGGGCGGTGCGCTGACACCGAAACAGAAGATGGAGATCACGCTGCGGTACCTGAGCAACCCTGGCTTTCAATCCGGTGTTGCCAAGGAGACAGGTGTTCATCAAAGCACGGTGTCAAATGTTGTTTGGGACGTCCTGCAGAGTATCGCGCGGCTGTCTCACGAATGGATTCAATTTCCACAGGAAGGTGCTTCAGCGAACCGTGCTAAGGCACAGTTCACTGAAGCAATGGGCTTCCCGTCGGCCATCGGGGCAATTGACTGCACGCATGTGAGGATCGAAAAGCCCTCAGGAGCAGCCGGTGACGAGTACATCAACCGGAAGGGGTTTCCCTCCATCAATGTTCAGGCAACGTGCTCCGAGAAGTGCGTGTTCACTAGTTTGGATGCGAGTTGGCCTGGCTCGGTGCACGACAGTAGAGTGCTCAAGAACTCGGCGCTGTACGCGTGAGTACCTCGTATTCATACTTAGAATCTGATTGCAAGTGGGCAAATGGTAAACTTGATATATTTTACGTAGCAAGTTAAACACTTTCCAGTCATCTACTCACGACCAGAGTCAATTCTGGAGTGCTCCTCGGTGACTCTGGGTACGGAATCACACCGTTCCTAATGACGCCGTATCCGCAACCCGAAACGGAGCAGCAACAACGGTACAATGTGCTACATGCCAGGAGCAGAGTCGTGATCGAGAGGTCGTTCGGGCAGCTCAAGAGAAGGTTCCCCATTCTGCGCTACGGTATCCGACTGCAGCTGCACAAGGCACCAACATGCATCTTGGCATGCTTCGTGCTTCACAATGTCGCCAAGTTTCTGAATGAAGAAGACATAGACGATCCGCAATACATCGGTGATGCAGACGACCAGCTGACTAATGAGGATGACAACGCTGGTGACGGAGCTCAGCAACTGCGTCTTCGCGGACAACAGCGGCGAAACGAGATCGCTGCTATGGTCTAGTATACTGCATCTTTGGACATTGGAACTCATTTGAAGGTGACAGGTGTTTACAAACATATTGTTCATAATGTTACCGTTGTACTAGTCCAAAAATGTAATCCACTTTACATGTACGCCTCGCCGATTCCGCCTTAGATCGATTCTGGTATTATTTTCAGTAACAAGACGTGAAAACTATCTTCCACTTGACATAATTCACTTTTCTCAGATTGTCAAACTTTGTTACATATCCTCTTACTTGCTTTTTTCATATATATTTTGAAAAGAACAAGCAGTCGTAAGTATGTGATTTTCAGCCTTATAGCGATCAACAAAGCAACAGACAAATGTCTTCTCTTCGTCACATTTTCTCTGTCTAAATAACAAACAAGAAACAGTACAGTGGTACATATATGCGACTTTCAGCCTTAGAGCGATCAACAAAACAACAAGTACCTATATGCTGTTCGTCGCATTTTTTCGGTCTGAATTACTAACAACAATTACTAACGTCTGCAGGGCCGTCAATCCTGGTACCCGTTTCCGTACGACGGAGGGCGAAGAGCAGGTCTGCTCGCCTGAGACTCCATCACCAGTCGCCTTTTCAGTCTGACGTAGCGCAGCTGCTCCAGCAGCACCAGTCGTTGCAAATCGGCGTTGCCCAACTTCTCCGTCTCCTCTGTCTCGCCAGACATGCGACGCTTCCTCGCTGGTTCCTTAGGCTGCACGGAGGGTGAACGTCTCTCATCAGCTGGCTGTGGCGAGACGACGGTTGCACTTGCTTGGAATCCAGCCGCACTTGCCCCTGGAGTTTGCGACATTGTTGGATTCGAATCAGCGTCCATTATGCGGGCCAACCTGGATTCCCATGGAAGAAGTTTTATGGGACGATTCCCTGTCCTATTTCGATCCACCTTGCCCTTCATACGCGTCTTCATGTTGGCGATCTTCTTCGATGTTTTGCCGGTCTCGAACAGCTTTCCTGTCCGCATTTCTAACTCAGCGCACAATGCTGCAATGGCCGCCTCCTTCTTCTTCACGACGGGCGTGCTACTCTTTGATAAGAGAACTGGGTGCTTAGAGAGTACGTTGACAATGTAGTCGGCTTCCTCCTCGGCTTCCTGTTGACTTTCAGACTCGGCATCCGATGCGGCAGACATGTTTCTCGAGAGAAACAATTGCGCGGTTTCAATGAAATCTGGTAGCATACTTCACTGGTAGGCTATTTACGTCGCTCAGCTTGCGAACGGTCCAAGGACACAGTTTTGTACACACGGCAGCTCCCATTTCTACCCCCCCACGCAGCTTCTTATAACATGCTCGCAGTTTTTTTTGCATTGTTTCTGGGCTCCTACAAATAGTAATCACGATATATGTGTAAAAAATTGGCAACCATTCGATGCCAGGACGCTCAATCTCAGGGTAAAATTTCAAAGCAAAGTGACTTTCCTGTCACCTGATGTTCAGGTAAACTCCACATGGATTTTGCCACTTTCTAGTAGGATTTTTCTGGACGGATTTTCGGTGTTCACGTGGTTTTAGCCATAGACACAGCATGGGCTGCGCCCAAGCCTGAGGAGACGGCCGTCGATTCCACGTCACCGACATCGTGGTTTGGGCCCTAGACAACTTTCAGCCAAGTGGCAGTCGCCGAGAAAATCTCACGAGCCGAGAAACTTTTATTCATGTCTTTTCTAGAATATCTTGACTCGTAAGATTTTCTCCAACAGATTTTCTTGCCGGAAAAGAATTTCTTTAAAGAAATTCTTGGCTCGAAAGATAATCTTTAAAGATTTTCTCACGTTTTATTCATACGGCCCATTAGCAAGATAGACAAGGGGTACGGGTTAAGTGAGATACATTTCTGTATTACTACTTCAAGTAGACTATGAATGAAATATCGTATCGAAATTTCTGTGAATTATCTATCATGGAATTTCCACAGATCCTGTGAGCCATTTTTGCTCACGATTCGATGGCGATATTTCGTTATAGAATCGTCATCGATTTTTTCAGCGGGTATTTTCGTACTTGTAGTTAAAGTACATTTTGATGAGCAACACTAGGAGCTAGTACAATAAATGTTATTTAATCATACATAACTTATTAGATATCTACTAGCTAAATCTAGTTCAGTCAACTAAAGTTTACTTTAGATATCAAGCTAGGCCTAGCTGTAGGCCTATAAAATATAAAATAAAGGTTCTTGCTAATTCTAATATTTAAAAATTGAATCATCAAAGCAAGATATTTTAGTAATTGTATTTATAGCTAGCTATATATTTTTAGTAACTATTCAATTTTTTTGTTGTGACTTGTCTTGGACTAGACTGGAGGCTGTAAAATCAATTATTTAAATATTCAATTTTAGCCTTAGGCATGGCTAATAGTAATAGTAGAGCATCTAATAGATACCTTGTTAAAGAGATTCAAACATTGCTTTGTAACCCAGTCATTGAATCTACTACTACAAGTTCTAATTCAACAACAAATACTATTAATAAACCCACAACTAGCATTGCTGATTCTGGTGAAAGTACTCTTGGCTATAATATCCCTGAAGGCAGTGAAGATGATGGAGAAGTAATACTTGTTTCAAGAGAATATGAAGGTCTAGTGTCTGGTCGATTATTGAAGTATGTTAGAGATTTTTATTCTTTTCCTTATCCATCTCATTCAATAGGCATAGGGTTTTACCAACCTTCAATGACACATCTGTCTAATGTTCGGCCTATTAGAAAGGCAATTATAATTTATCTTGATTGTGAATACCTAGTTATTCCATGCATGGACTAAAAGCAATAGCCTACACATGTAACTTTATCATAGAAATTGTTTTTGACTCATGAAGTATACTCAATCAGAACTTTCTAGGACATCAAATGAAATTCATTGTGTACTTCGTTTATGATGAAGAAGTTATTGAAGCCAATGAAAACCACTGTATTCTGGGAACCTATGCATCATGGACAGTTGAACAGTGGAGGAAGTTGCCGTCATCAACTGAAGTGCAAATCGAAGTGGCTTATGCTGACAAGCTAGAGAAGGCTATCATCCTGCAGGTCATTCCACATGAGTGTGACACAACTGACACTATTAATATGCTACGCACCATAATTCGAGAGAAACGTTATCGCCCAAAGGAACTGCTTTTGCATGTTTTGCCAAATAGAGTGCGGCGAACTGGTCGACAAATACTCCCACCTTTGAAAAACCTCTTATCAGCAAATGAAGCAACCGAGGATGAAAACGTATGCACTATTTTAATTTGATTTTAAATATTAAAAGTTGTCATAATGCAAAGGCTGACAAAAATAAAATTAACTGCATTATTTTATTTTTTATTAAGGAACCTGGGTCTCAATCTCAAAGGCACAGGGATGACATACCCGTGCAGAATGCTGTGCCAGCCAAATCGTCTACGCCTGCACCCAGCATTGAGCTCCCAGCATTGTCTACATGTTCTACACCTGCAACCACTATGCCAAAAGTACGTATTTTTATAGTACATTGTTGCCTAATATTATTTCAGTCTTGGCTCCAATTCTTTCAAACGTTTAAAAAAGAACTTTTTAAATGTTCATTTCTATTTTTTTTAATTAAACTTTTTGTATTCAATTAAACATCACAGAACTCTACGAACGTTGATGAAAGCCAATCATCGACTACTCAAATCCACTTAACGAGCCCCTGTCAAGCTTATAATCAAGCGACGTAGCTTCTCGCAGCGCCAGCCTGGGGATCAGGCCTCTGCTCTGACACCTAGCAATCGACGGGACATGACACAAATTGAGGAGTGTCCGCGACTTCCACCAGTGGTAATTTCAAATAGTTTATTAAACATAATGCCGGTTCTAATAATGATCCTGATAAAATCTGATGTTCAGGATATGACTTCTAGGATTACAAGCAACTTTTCAATTTACCCATACAAAACCTTTACAGGGCGCGTTCTCGGCTGTGCCTCAGCTCGAAGCATTCGCTAGGAGGCAGGTTGAATCCTGCGGATACCCTTGGGGATCTATTGAAGGTAAAATAATTTTAAGCAATAATCTCCATAGCCAATGGAGAGGAACCTCATCTCCAGGTTCTGATACACGTCAATAATCAAGTATTGGCCTGTTTCTCTTTTTAGGGCTCTACTGTCTGCAACTGCTTAACTTAAGAGACCCTGAAGCTCAAAGATACACTGCTGCGCGGAGTGCACAGCCTGCCTGGAGTTTCATCTGCACAGTCGATGCCATTCAACTTGCCTGTCCGTACGGAGGCAGACTTAACGAAATTTGAAGACTGTCTCAGAGCTGATGAGAACCTTAAAAAGACTTTGGTGAGTAGATTTTCTTGGATTTTTTCATTCTTTCTTTTCTAAATATCATTTTTATACTCCTTTTAACTTTGCAAGGATGGATAATTAGGTCCCTTTAATTAATTCCCTTTAATTAATTAATAAATTGTAGTTGCTAAAAATTGAATTCTTAAAATTTCCTGTAAAATAATTTAAAATGATGCACACCCATCAATTAAACCATGTCGCCCTTGAGCTTCTCCATTCGCTAAGCTGCTTTTGTTTCGGGTATCACAACTCCAGACAAGATGCCTGTGCGCAAAAGTGCAGCAATCCATTTGCTACGCGATAAACGAGCTGATCGGCCATGATTTCCAATGCCAATTTAACCGAACTGGTGGAAAGGACACAAGAGGAGGCGACAAGGAAAACTCTAAGCTGTCCTTTGACAAATATTTCGGCGAGATAATTAAGGGTAATGCTTTGCTTTGTTTAGACCTAAGAATTGTAACATTTTAGACAATTTAGTTTTGTACTGTAATTTTACTCGATTCTGACTAATTTATATTTAAAATTCAAAGCATTTTATCAAGTTCAACTGCTCAGGGAGGGTACAGCTTAACATATATTTATACACCTGTTACACTAGTTGGCAAGATGATAAGCATAGAATTTAGCGTAAATGGTCCAGGATATAAACTGGAGTTCGCCCACAAAATTATTCATTTTTCTTCCACTATCCAGATACTCTTTCCAATTTTTCTGTGGACGCCATCAACAAAGCCATCCAAAGTTTCTTCGACGGTGTCCGGAAACGAAAAAGCTCGGGCCCAGCAGTTCCAGTCGATAGCTCAACGAGAAAGCGACAACGGCAGAGCAGGGGTGGTGCATCAATCACCAGCAGCAGTGAGCCAGATACTGACTGATTATCACAATTGACTAATGACTGTAATTTTTAATGCCCGTAACTAATGAATGTATTTTTTTATTGTTATTGTTTTTTATTGTTATTGTTTTTTATTGAATGGATGTAATTATAATGATTAAGTAAACTTGATTAAACTGTCTGTCTGCCTGTTATGGCAAAGGAAACTTTATGGATTACATAATTATTAGTTGTTCAAACAATGTCTTGTTTTCTTACCTGTAAATGCAGCCGTTGATAGATTTTTCTAATAATTTATCGCACTGAAACTGAATTGTTTTAGAGTGGAAGACGGAAGCTTTTATAGCACGTTTTAATGAAATGATAGTAATTTTTACATAGTTAAAGTAGGTAACCTAAAGTTTTTCGGTTTAAACCAATTTAAAACTAAGTTGCTAACTTTATTGGAATTGCCAACTTCTACCGTGTCACTAGCAATGCCTATCAGCTAGTGATACTTATAGTAAAGTAGTCTAAACTAAAATTTTAACTCTTTTGAGCCAGCAGCCAGTACATACGAAGCAAAAGAATGGTCGGAATTTAATCGGATTCTGATGTCACAAGCCGATCGGAAGTTCCGATCAGAAAGCGATCGGATTGCACGAGACATTCCTCTATAAAATTCCGGTCGGATTTTTCGATCGGATTCCAACTACCCTTTTTCAGTGGGAGGATTGTTTGCGCTCACAAGCTGAATTTTTAGGCCAAGACTATGGGCAGCAGTTGCCTCGATTGTAGCGTACTGTAACTTTTGATTAAGTAAACTGCTTCAAAGCTCAAAGTGACTGCAAAATGCTATATTCAAGGTTCAAACTCAAATAGCAAGTCTCAAGGTTCCACATGTTACTTTCTGTTACTATATTATAACGTTATCAGCGTTTCTTACTGATCGGACGACATCTTTTTTAAACATAACACCCTTATTTACTAACTTCAGGACGGTGGCTGCCGAATTCGTGACGTAAATTTTTTCCGAGCGCTGCTCTCGTATTAGAGATGGCACTACGATCGAAGCCCAGTCGCAAGAGTCTGGTGTCTCTCGCTTTAGCGTTTACGAGAGGCTAATATTTGCTGTGAATGCTCTCGATGATGTAAAGTATTATCAAAGTCAATTAGATGATTTAAAGACAATTAGATGCGATTTGCAGCAAAACAGGCGTTGTCTTGTTGAAAGCCGATGAACAGCCGAAAAACCAGAAGTAAAGTTTCGTCAGAGATTACTGAAGCAGCCACTTAATACGAATCAAAGTGGATGGTCACAAGCAACAATGGCCGAAAGTAAATCTCCAAGAGCATACCAATGCACGCCGAAGGGCTACGGACGATATTTTTTTTAACAATATCGCTGTTTCGTAACTGAAGTCCGCTTTTACCACAGATACTATAACAAATCGATAGGTCACTCGCGTAATATGCGTTCTTCTACTTTTTATTCAGTAGAAATAGTAGAGTTTTTTGCTATTATTTGTCCAGTGTAAGAATTTTTCATTTTGGGTCTTATTTTGCTAGCTGCACTGCTACGAGCAGTAAACGTTGGTTAATTTAAAAGTCAGCAGTTCGCTTCACAAAAGTCTATATTATAGATATTTGCGTAATATCATTCAATCAACTTTATAACTTTTTCAACAATAGAATTTGACTCACTAGAAACAAAAACAATACAAATAGGTAAATAAAAAACTCCCTCTATAACTCAAGCATATATTTACATTTATATAGAACGTTGCAGACACAAAAGTACAGCTAATTTAATTGGCAATTGAGAAAGTAATTTTAAAATTGCATAATTCAGCAATCAGTGACTCAGTTGAATTTTTATATCTTTCGAGCTGCACAACGTCTGTAGGTTGCAACTTGCAGGCTCTGCATCTTTTCGCGGCACCAGTGATGCAATCGCAAGCGAACAAACGCTTCAAAAAGATTTTGGCGCACATCGGCAGAATGGGTACTGCATGATGGAAAACTGATTTCTGCAGCAAAAAGTTCATTGAGTACTTTTTGCCTAGACGTAAGGTTATGTGCATTTCACGCAGTCGACTTGCTAAACGAAGCGATCGATGACAGTCAGCCTCGTAAAAATCTAAAACACGCTGCTATTTGGCCAGCTTGTTTCCATAAAAAATCACGTCGACGTGAACCGGCTTTATGCTCGCAGGATGGGCGAAGAAAAGGCCTGGATGGTGAGACCTGAAATTTTTGTCAGTCATAAACTCATTTAGGATGTTTAAATATTTTATTAATTTTAGCCTGAAGATAGGAACGTACCAGTCTCGAAGGAAATTTCATCCTATCGAAGCAGTGTCGCCAGGCGATAATTGTCCGGGGCCGTGGCAAGCCTCTGCTTTAGCAACGTCAGCGTCGTCAAGCAGACTCCAGGCGATTGGAAGAATAGACGCATCCGACGCTTCAATGCAGACTCCGATGGCAGTGGTTACCACCGGCTGTTGTTTCGCTCGATCTTCACTTTTAACATCCCGTTCCCCCCGTTACTTCCTATTGGCTCGTGAATGCCATAGACGAACTCGTTTTCTTCCCCCTCTGAAAGTAATATCCTTGCGAATTAAGAGCATACATCAAAATATGCTTTTCAAAGTATAGGATTTTTCGTTTTATTTCATTCGATTGGCAAAGAGCATTTTACAGTTATAGAATACATGACTGCGCTGCCAATCGCTATTGTCGAAATCGAATGAAACATTTATGAAAAAGAAAAATCCTACATTAGTTTCTAGAGTAGCTCAGCTAAGCTGAGATGCCCTTCGCTGCCAGAATCGCATGCATTTTAGTGCCCTTAGTTTTATACTTTTCCGACATGCCTAACGGCTCAAAGGTGTATTGCGCTGCTAATGATTGACTCATTCTGGAAAAGCTTGACAAAATAGAGAGACCATGAGTTTCTTTTATTTTCCTGCGACCAACTCCAAGAGACTGTTTATGTGGCTCAATAATATGGAAATGTCTCTGAATTTTTTGCCGCCACCCAGTGCTGTCCTGTGCGAAAAACACTTTAATAGCTCTGACATCGTTATCATGCAACAAGGGGTTCAGTCTCCTGGTAAGAGCCGAAAGCGACTCAGAACAAACTCTGTGCCCAAGCCGAGACCTCGAGCTGACAACCAGTTGGATGCTTCAACCTCAGAGGAGTCACATCATCCAATGACAAATAAGAATCGTAAGGAATCAATGGCAATTCGGGTAGAGCAGAAACTGACTCAAAAGAATGTACGTTTGTAAAAGCTGAAAAGCAAGCTGTGTCTCTCGCAGGCCAGCTCTAAAGCTCTACGTATGTGCTATTCACGGAAGTTAAAGAACTATTGTAGGCTGCTGTCAACAAATACTCTTCGACTGCATAGAGCTTTGGTTGAGCTTAAAAAGGTGAAGAAGCACTGAAAGTTATCCAGCGAGGCCATCGATTTCGTGCGGTCCTTTTTTACGGACAGTGGTGTAAGGTGTGCGGTAATTCATTCTCGCATCGTGTCGTGAGTTAGCTTCTGCTGAAAGAGAGCAGTAGAAATAGTTGTGGCTCATTCTCGGAACCAATCAGAAAGTTTGCATCTCAATTGCATTACTGTTCACCGAAAGCTTACTCTATCATCATGCAGAGGGATTGAGATGAACTATAATGCGTGCGTAAAATATATTTAAATATTTAATGAGAATCTAATATGCGAATGCGAAATAAAAAGGCAGAGTACACTACTGCCAGAAGTACACGGCCAGTCACATAAGGGTCAGCGTCACGCGAATGTGTAATATTTACAAATGAGTTATTTACAGTCTCACCACCCTCCTTTTCAGATTCTGACGGTGGAGTTAGCGGCTCTTCTGGTCCTGCGGCTACCTCGCGGGACCACTCGGAGTCGGCCAGGTAGCCGGGGTCTGGACTCCGCAGCAGAGTCCGCGTCAGGCCGTGATCTGCTACCAGTGCGGCCAGCCCGGTCATCGTCGTACGCAGTGCCCGTTCAACCATCAGCCGTCGGGAAACGTGCATCCGGAGGGCGAACACGGCAACCTCCGCCGCGAAGCCCAGACCCCGGCTACCTGGCCGACTCCGAGTGGTCCCGCTGAAGGAGCTTCAGCTGAAGGACCTGTTTCTGAAGGAGCTTCACTAACTTGGACACGTGGTGACTCCTGAAGGCCTGAAGACTTCGGAGGACAAGATTGCCCAGATCCGCGACTGGCCAGTACCGACTATAGTCACGCAGCTGCGACAGTTCTTGGGCCTCGTTAACTACTATCATCGATTTGTCGACGGATATGCTGAGATTGCTGCCCCGCTGCACGCCCTGACGAAGAAGGACGTCACTGGATTCAAGCAGAAATGGACTTCTCAGCATCAAGAAGCATTTGACGCGTTGAAGACTCGCCTTTGTTCTACTGAAGTGCTGGCGCTACCTGAGTTTACACATGATCCGGCTGTAACCTTTGTCCTGGACACCGATGCCTCTGACGTCAGGATTGGTGCGTGCCTCGGCCAGGTGCAGTCAGATGGAGTGGAGAGGCCAATCGCGTACTTCAGCCGGAAGCTGCGAGATCTTGAGACGCGGTACAACGTGACCAAGCGAGAGCTGCTTGCCATTGTGGATTCGATGCGCCATTTCAGGCACTATCTGATTGGTAAGCCCTTCATTGTTCGCTCTGACCACAAAAGTCTCCTTTGGCTGCTAGCCCAGACAGTCGACTGGCATCCTCGGTCGATGGGTCGAGCGACTCAGCGAGTTCCAATTCAAGCTGGAGCATCGGCACGGACGGTTTCACGGAAACGCAGACGCGATGTCTAGGCGGCCAGCAACCACCCGATCGAGTACGACCGTGGACGACTGGTTTTCCCTGGAGCCACCCCAACGACGCTCAACAGCGACCCAGCTGACGACATCGAGGTCAGGGACCTGACCGACACCCCAGCAGCACCTGCATCAGCCGCCTGCTCCGGCATCGCTCAGCGACTCCAAGAGCAACGATCAGACTCTAGCAGCAACCCGGAGGCCACTGTTCCAGCCCTCCGCCGCGCCGCCGAGAGCCCCTGCCGGATGCTCGAGACCCGACCGGACGCCGCTCCAAGAGCCCCTGTGCCAGCAGTCTCCACCAGCGCCGCCCGCAAGAAGCGTTAGCAACCTGCTCAGACTCGTCAGCAGCGTCATCAAACTGACCAAGTTCTCAGCAGACCAGCCAAGCGGAACTCACGCAAAGAAGCAACCTTCATCGAGATGTCTCACCAGCCTGTGAGTGGTCAGCTCTCGATGACAGCCGCAGCGTCGCCACTCGCCCAGAGTCGACAGTCGGCTGCAACTGGCCTGGACAGACGATCGCAAACTGACAGTCGATGCTGCCCAACGCCTCAACGATCGGATTCGGTTTCTGTTAGTGCCGCGGAGGCACCGGTTTCTACGTTCGGACGTTCGCCGACTGATGTTGCAATGTCAGGCCCCTCGGAGCGGCGCAGCCAAGGCGACACCAGGTCGACAGTCAGTGTTCTACCGTATCAGAGGGTGCCGTGAGTGCACCGGTCCCTATTGTCGGATGTTCGCCGACTGATGTTGCAAGGTCAGGCCCCACGGAGCGGCGCAGCCAATGCGACACCAGGTCGACAGTCCAGTGTTCTACTGTTTCTGACGGTGCTGTGAGTTCACCTGTTTCTACTGTAAAACGTTCGTACGCTGATGTCGTAAGGTCAGGCCCCACGGAGCGGCGCAGCCAAGGCGACACCAGGACGACAGCCTCTTGTTCTACTGTATCTGCCGGTGCCAGGAGTGCACCCTCGCCTACTGATCAACGTGTGTCAGCGGATGTTGTGCGGCCAGACCCCTCGGAGCGGTGCAACCAAGACAGCATCCTGACAACGACACCTTCTGACGGAGCCGATAGCACGACAGCTGCGGGAGTCCGGAACCAGCTGCCATGCCGTGCCCTGCTCACCGACTTTCTGAAGACGCCGATGACCCGAGATCAACTCGTGGAAGCCCAGCGACGAGATCCCGCAGTCGGCTACGTGTACAATCTGATCGTCAACGGAGCAGCGAAGCCCGAGTTCGACGACAGACTGCAATTGACGAGAGATCAGCGAAATCTACTTGGATACTACGAGAACTACTTCCTCGACGACGGCCTGCTGATGATCAATCCGACTGGTGGCCAACAGGAGGAGCGGATCGCACTGCCGGCGTCATCTGATGAAGAGGTTCTCCAGCATCTCCACGACTCACCGCTCTGTGGACACCTAGGGCAGGTGAAGACGCTCGCCCGCCTGCGTGAACGCTTCTGGAGGCCCGGACTTACGAGAGCTGTCGAGAGCTACGTCAGCAAGTGCCGGACCTGTCTGAAGAGCAAAGCGAGACGCCGTGAGCCAGTTCCTGTACAGAGTTTTCCTGTCTGCGAAGTGTTCGGTCGGATTCACATGGACGTGATTGGTCCGATTGGACAGACATCTAAAGGTGGTCACAAGTACATCCTAACGCTGTGTGACGCAACCTCTAAGTACCCGTTCGGCTATCCTATGCGGAATCAGAAGACCAAAACGGTAATCAAGCTGTTACTAGAGCGCTTTATCCCCGAGTTCGGCGTTCCAGCCTGGATCCATACGGATCAAGGCACTAACTTCACTGGCTCAGCCTTCAGGAAGTTCTGTTACCTGTACGGCATTCGGCATACTACAACTACACCCTATAATCCCAGTTCTAATGGAGAGGTTGAAAATACCAACAAGCAAATCAAAGCGGTTCTTACCTGTCTGCTCGAACGCGACCACCGAGACTGGGACACTTTCCTGCCGGCCGTCCTGATGGCTCTTAGGTCCAGTGTACATCCGGTGACTGGATTCACGCCGCACTTCCTGGTCTATGGACGAGACTTCCGGCTGCCGCTCGACAACACGCTGAAACGGCTGCCAGAGTACGACAACCTGCCTGAGTACGTGAAGGAATTTCAGCAGCGCCTAGACCAATCTACCGAGCTAGCTAAGGAACGCCTGCGCCTACATCAGCAACTTCGGGATGAGCACTACGAGAATCAGCCTAAAGCCAAACGCCTACAACCTGGTGATCTAGTCCTACTCAACAACCCGGTCTTACCGTCTGAGGAGGCCTCCAAATTTCACCGTCCGCGCAAAGGAGTCTACGAGGTTGTAGAACCCAAAGGCGAAGTGGTGTACAAAATCCGCAGTGTCTACCGTAACCCAAGAGCTCGCCGTGAAGAGCTAGTTGTCCATCGCCGCAATCTGACGCTATTGCCACCTGGAGACTACCCGAAGGCCGACCCGGACATTGAGAATCGCCCCGCGAGACGGAGACGGAACGACTCTCAAGACGCCGCAGACCAGCCTCAAATGCCGACTATCCTAGAGGACGAAGACGACGACTGCGACGCCAATGAGGAGCCCTCAGGCGCCCGCTCAGGGAAAGGAGGAAGGAAAGAAAGAGTAGAGAGAAGATAAGAGAAAGGGAAGAGAACACCACAAAGGAGCAAAACCAGCGACAGATCGAGTGCAGAATATTCAAAAGACTAATGACCATCCACCCGAATCCAGGACCAACGGAGGACCAGGAACGAGGAAGAAAGAGGAGAAAAAGAAAACAAGAAGAGCAAAGAAAAAAAGAAGATCGCTAGAACAGTGGAAACAAAGAAATGAGAAAAGATACAACAAGAGACAAGACAAAAGAAAGAACCGTGAGGAGGCAGAGGGAAAAACCACAAAAGAACAAAAAACAACAAAACAACAAAACAACGAAACAAAAACAAGGAGACAAACTAGAGACATGGAAAGAACTGTACGTCACAACGTCGAACTTACAAGGAATCTCAACAAGAGAGACGAATAGGACCAGGCTCAGAAGAACAATCGAATTCATCAAAGAGAAAGGATGGGAGATCGTGTTAGTCTCAGAAATCCGAGCGGACAGCGTTGGTAAAATCTGGTTCGATAGTGAAGAACCGGAGGAGCAAACAGTCCTAGTACACGCCAAAAGATCAGGAATTATTATCCGAGGGAGAGCACTGCAGAAATGGATCGACGAAGGACAAAGAATGTCACTCGGCAACAGAGCAGCAGCAGCAATCTACTTAGGCGGTTACCACCTGGTGTCTGTCTACCAACCGCTATGGGAGTATGGTGCGGAATGCAGAGAAGAGTATCGGAAAGAGATCGAAGACGAGATAGCAAAGAAACCGAAAGACAGTGTGCTGATCATAGGTGGCGATCACAACGCCCATGTAGGAAGAGAACTCAACCCAAACGAAGTAACCGGAAAGTATGGACTCTCAAGAGCAACCAACCAAGCGGAAAAAGATTTGATGGATTGGTGCAGAAATCAGAAACTACAACTAGTAAACAGTTTCTCACCCCACAAAAAACGAGGCACCTGGTTCAACAGAAGTACATATCGCTGGTACGAACTGGACGGATTCATCATGGAAACAGGAGTCAGACACAAAAAGGTCAAGAAAGTTTTCACAACAGAAGAATTCACACTATCAGACCACAAACCGGTCAGTCGTCCTGAATGCAACCAAAAAGAAATGGAGGAAAAGAGAATAAAACAGTAAAGAACCCATGGACAGTCGGACATGAAGAAGAACTGAAAAGACTACACCGCGACATCAACGAAGCCGTGCAAGCAAGGAACGCGAAAGCGGAACAAATCCGACTAGCGCAAACCGAAAGAGAAAAAAGAGCACACAAGAGAACGCACACAAACCTGATAGAAGAGGTAAGAGAAGCTAGGAAACGAATGAAAAAGACCCTCAAAGAGTTGGAAGAGGAGTGGTGGGAAGAAATCATCACACAAAGTGTGGAAGCTAGCAACAAAGGAGACCTAAGAATGATGTACCAGACATTGCGGAAGCTTGGCCAGAGAACAAGCAAACCCAATACGGGGACGACGATCACAACGGAGGAGTTCAAAGAGAATTTCGAGAAAGTATCTAAGGACAGACATGAAATTCCGCCAGAGAAAATACAGGACAGCGTAAACAGAATGAAAGACATCCGCAACCAGAAGAACGCAATCGAAGCGAACAACAGCCAATCAGGTCCGTTTTTATTAGTTTTTCCTTCCCTTGTTCTGCATTTGTCCCTTAGCTTATGCCAGTTTTAATAAATAATATTTTGTTCGTTTTGATAAATCCTCGCTGTTCGTTTGTCTACCAGCTTTTATTTGGTCGGGGAGTGTGAAGTGAGCCACTAGTTAGATATTATCCGTGGCTTCACTCCGTGGCTTTTAAATGTTAAACTCTTTTCCTCGGCTGTCCCTGAGTCTGCTTCTCAACACACTCTAGGTCCAGCCTGATCCCCTTGTGAGTCATGATCTACTTTAGCCTCGTGTACTTCTAGTTCCTTGTCATGTGACTGTTATTGTAAACATCCCCGCGTAAGTCAGTTTCTATTTTTAGCTCTTGTTTACCCAGTGTCCTGTCATGTGACTGTCTCCCTTGCGTGAGTCATGCCTCTATTTTTAGCATATGACGTATGACTGTACTTTGCTGCCTGTCCATTCTGCGTCCTATTGCTATTTTTAGCACATGATTCACTGCACTTATGCGTCACATTGCCTAATTTGGTCATTTTCCCACTTTCGTTCTCTAAGGCTTTGCCAACATGTTTACGGGAAGAGGTCTATATAAGCAAGACCCCTGAACGACGAATTCTTCACAGCGTTTCGTTCGAGTTAGCGTTTAGTTTCTTTTGGTTTCCGCCCCTTTTACGTTGGTGCGCGCTCTACTTTTCGTCTGCATACGGTTGTCGATTGTCGAACTAATAAATATATGAATCAAAAAGTTAATAAATACTACGACTGAGATTCAGCGACTTAACGACAGCAATTGCAAGGATCTTCTGCAAGTCTTCTTCTTTTGGCTATCTCCTACAACTCAGCCGACCGCGGTGACGAGCACGGAGATTCCTGGTGGCAGCACCCGCTACTTCTGAGATTGGACGTTCTACTAAGTTGTACATCTCGCTACCGACCCCGAGTCAAGGTTCTCGAGACCCACCCATCTGTGAAGGAGAACTGAAAACACAACAGCTCATTCTCGGAACCAATCAGAAAGTTTGTATCTCAATTGCATTACTGTTCACGGAAAGCTTACTCTATCATCATGCAGAGGGATTGAAATGAACTATAATGCGTGCGTAAAATATATAAAAATATTTAATGCGAATCTTATATGCGAATGCGAAATAAAAAGGCAGAGTACACTACTGCCAGAAGTAGCCAGTATGAAAAGCGCATACAGTAAATCTAAATGTACGCTGCGAAAAGACAGACACGAGTCAGTACAGCCCGAGGAGACTGAAACCTAACGTAGCAATAACGTAACTTTACAATAGAGAGCGTCTGGGGTAAACCCTCAGGTCTATAATTGGAAATGATACAGTGCCTGTACGAAAGGCGGGTACAGCCACCCACACGCTGTCCAGACGCACCTGCGAGTGCGTACATCTTTTAATAAAAATAAACGCCATGTGAAATAAGTAAATGCCACGTATATCCTACGAAACTCGCTTTTTTACGCGCACCTGTTAATCGTACGTAACTGACTCACGAATGAAATGTGTCGCTTTCACTTGTACGCAAAATGAATCATAAAAATGAAGTCTGTTACTCCTAACGTGTAAGCAACGTTTCACTTTTTGGGTCTATAAATACGAAGCATCTGAAGACGCTAAAATCTCAGACTTCTCCGGAAGTAGGAGCTCTAGGGAGATTCTAATGGATCTTAGACTAGGGAAGAGCCCAGGTTGCACCGACCGTCCGCGGTGTGTGTCTGGTGTCCCAGCCGTTGTCTCTGATAACGGTCCGGCTCAGGCAGCCGCGGTGTTAGGCCTTCCAAGAATTATCTTATAGTTAGGACACCTTGTACGCTAGTTAATGAGATCGGTACAGACCAACGTACCGTAAGGGCTTGACAACCAGACAGGCCACCTCAGCCGGAGAGTCTGCGTTTGAGCGTAATTCAGCCGGAGCCTTTGTTGTTGGCGCTCCGTATTATCTTAATACAATTGTTGACTCAGTCTGTCTTAGCGACTTCTTTAAAGAAAAACCGCCTAAACAAAGGGCCTGCGTCTTTAGGGCCGAGCCGAATTCGAGCCGCCGGTATCCAGGGTTTTCAGCATCTGCAGAAGCCTGCTGCGTCAGCCAGCTCCAGGAAGCGACGCTTAGCAACTAGACAACAACAGTCAAGGGTAACCCTTCTCTGCGGTTAATTTACAGAGAAGACCCACCTTTTTGCAATCAGGCGGTTTATTAGACTACCCGCTCCATCAACCATGAGAAACTGGCTGAGTAACGATGACGGAAATCCCAGTGTCTCTGCAACAGCTGTGAAAAAAATCGGTGAAATCTGTTTGCATTCGATATAGAGCTGTGACTGGGTGCTAGTTATCGACGGTATGGCCATCAGAAAACAGTTGTGTTGGAGCAAATCTATGAACCGTCTTATTGGTTTTGAGGACCAAGGTGAAGACGCTGAGTCACAGCAAATCTCTGAATATAATAGCGAACTGGCCTCCGAGGCTGTCGTTGTCATGGCTTGTAACTTGGGTGGAGCATGGAAAATCCCAGTTGCGTACATGCTCTTTGCGCGAAACATCCCGGCTAAGCAGAAGCGGCTCCTAACCAGTGTGATAACGGCTATGAACTCAGTAAAGGCTACCATTCGCGCGATTGTCTGACTGTTGCTCTGTCAACGTCTCCACTGTGAAGCAACTTTGTGCTGAATTGCTACAACAGCCGTGGTTCCGTGTTCAGACGTAAGAAGCTCCAATCTACTATTTTCTGGACAACAGCCATCTTGTTAAGCTTGTGCGCAACTGCCTGAGTTGTTACGGCGTGTTTTTTCAGCAGAATTTAGTGCTGCCTCTTATTTTCCATGTGTATAAGTATTTTCTGTTCCCTTTTGCTGTCCCTTTTGCTATTTTCTTCACATATTGTTTCCTTTGCTCCTGGACCTAATATACAGAGGAACGCAGATTGAATCTTTTGCTCAAAGCCTTATATGCGGTTTCCATTGGCATTATAGTCACATTGTCAACGATATTACGTTCAGAGGCGGAAGAAAACGAGTTCGTCCATGGCAGTCACGAGCCAATAGGGAGGAACGGGGGAACGGGATCTTAAAAGTGAAGATCGAGCGAAGCAAAAATAACCGGCTCAGATTGGCCCTCCAATCTATTTTTTCCTCCATGGTTTGAGTCTGAGTTCCAGACTTAACAGGCGGCAGTGTTTTTGGTGGCAATTGATTATTAACATCTGATGCTGCTGATTCCAAGTCCCAGCGCTCTAGCTGAGGTGGGTAGGTGTTATCAGCTTCTTCCTCTGTTCTAATTAGCAATGGTTCCAGGTTGCTAATTCCAGGTTGCAGTGTCGAGCGTTAAACTTTTATTTGCCTGTTCCACTTACGAGCTTGACTCAGTTTTTTTTTACTCAATTAAACCTTGAGGGGCAAAGCCCATCACTTTCTAGAAATCCATACCCACCCACCCTCTCCCCTCAAACTTTAAAGGCACCAGGCAAGTCTGTCATAAGGATAGGAAGGAAATTTTTGCTTGCATACCAAATTTGCTAAGCATGCCCTAAGTGTTTACTGAATAAAAAGTACCGACTCATTGTTTTCTCGATATTTACTGCTGGTGACCTATCTAGTTGTTATATTATTGGTCCAGGACATATACCGGACCAATTTAATATCTGTGGCTTTTACAAAACTGCAGTTAGTACGAGCTAATTGTGCGCAGTACTTTTAAGCAGAATAATAGTGCAGTGTATAATCTAATTATCTGTGCCTCGGTATGGAGCGCGTTATTTATTATCCTAAGGATCGCCGTTTTCGAAAGACCAAATCTCCCATCCCAGTCGAATTCCGGCTTGTATTAGAAGGCCGAGTCTATAAACTTCAAGCTGCTGTTCTTCCCTTAGGGGGCCGCTCTGTCAAAATTGAACATTATGTCGCTCATGGCCGTTGTGTCCGTTGGGAAGTTACATTCTACTACACATAATTATGGCTACTACTTATGCGATCTATTTGTGCGCAAGAAATTATTCCCGTATGTGTTTGAGGACATTAAAATAAACTGCTGTGCCCTAAAAATGCGTTTGACGTTTGGCGCATCGGATACATTATTGCTTATTACTATTCCTAAAGGACATAGAAGGACCAATAAGAATAAGTGCCATGTATATGCCAGACAGATAAATTGTCTGGATTCCTGAGTCACTGTAAGTAGTAGCACCATTTTTAGACTAGCACCGGTACCTATTCCTTTATCCATGGTACCTTAGAGGACCAGTAGTAGACATTCCAGCATTAAGCGCAACTAATTTTCAACTGCCCGCCTACCATTTTGCTGAAAGCTTGATCACACCGCCATCAAAAGAGGCCAAAATTTGTGTGATCACACAGTGTCCGCATTTGTTTATGGCTCTCTAAGCTCTTGTGACTTGGTGGCTAATTTGATGGTGAAGTAATTTTTATGTTTAATTTACATTGCATTTCATATTGCATATTGTTTTTTATTGATTTTTTGGCGAATTGCTTACATTTTTCACATTGTTTTCTGCTACTTTACTTACACATATTAAATAGCATTTAAAGCCAAGAGCTAGGCAAATTAGCTTAATGAAATTTTGGAAATTGATTTGCCTTTCATTCATAAAGTATAAAATTAGTTTTCTCAATTTCCAT
Organism: Macrostomum cliftonense; assembly: GCA_950096795.1. Classification (NCBI taxonomy): domain Eukaryota; kingdom Metazoa; phylum Platyhelminthes; family Macrostomidae; genus Macrostomum; species Macrostomum cliftonense. The sequence continues at coordinate 149,351 of CATNEM010000158.1, forward strand.
GAAAATATTTTGCCTACTGTAGTGATTGCTATCTTTTAATTTACCTACAATATATACATTGGAGTAATATAATTTAAAAGGTCAATTTGCAAACTTTATGTCAACTTTGGTCAGCAACGAAGCCATAAAAAATATTAGATAGGAGATTTATTAGCTGGATGTTGTGGTTGCATTAGCTTTGGTTCAATTTCTTATCTTTATATACACGACCTCCTAAAGGAGGGGTCTAAGGTTGTTATAGTTATTTCTAAAGATGGTTAGGAAGTACTTATGGAGCTCTGAATGAGTTAACCTTTTGTAGAGTATAGATTTATTGTAGTGTTTTGAGGTTTGAGATTGAATATATGTGCTTATGGCTTATACTATTGTATGCTTATAAAGTGCTTTTTCACATATTATGCTAATGGTATGCTGAAATTGAAAATGGCATAAAAATTTTGAAGCCATTATGCCGTTGCATAACGATTTTGACGGAAAAACCAGATACAAGGCTTTATGTCATCTGTCAGCATTTTAGAATTCTTCCTTTTACATGCCACTTAATTATTTTATGACAAGTACTTGCTCTAAAATCCGCTGTTGTTAAGGCTTTGCAGGAAAGGAATATTGATCTTATTGCCTGCATCAATACTGTTAAGGATTTCATTGATCAGCTGAAGGAATGGCAAAGCAGCACTTCAGTCTATCAGCAGTGGTTCAAGGAGGCTGAGGAGCAATGTGGACAACTGATTAGCAAGCCTAGAATGCTTCAGCGACAAACTAACAGGGCAAACATTTTGGCTGCTAAGTATTACCATTTGGCTATTTACAATACCTATCTCCAATCAATAATTTCTCATTTGCTATTGCAATTCGCATCGCATGAATCGCAAGCATCAAGATTGGTTGCCCTTGTGCCAAAGTATGTTGTTTATTCAAGCTTTGAAAGCCTCAGTGCAGCTGTGGAAATATCTTTATGACATTGTTACACTTTCTAGTGAGTATACCTTGTGGACTCTTAAGTGGCATGCCAAGGAGGAGGGTTTTCAGTTGCCAAAGACAGCAGTAGAGACATTGAAGATGATGTCAGATGGCAGTCACTTTTCCAACATCAAGATACTTCTAGTTATATTTTTGACTTTGCTAGCAACAATGGTTACAAGTGAAAGCTTATTTAGTCACCTTTGAACACTGAAGACCTACCTTTGAAGCACCATTACGAAAGATTATCAAAGCAGCCTTGCTGTGGATTATATCCACAGATCTATCAACATCCCCACAGATATCATGACCGCATGAACTGGAATTTTATCGTTTCTTCCAGTTTGTTGTATCTCTTCCGCACATAAAAAGTGCTAAGAATAGAGATCCTGATCTCATCATGGGGATGCATGGAGTCGTGCACGCTAAGTTCAAGGTAATTCAAAGCGATTTTAGTGTAATTTATTTTTAAATTATGTTACATATTTATATACTTCATATTTTAAAGCTTTTAATGTTCTGACAGGTTCTGTTTGAGCAGCTATTTCGGGCCAACTTGCAACTTTCGGCCTTTCGTGCTTTTCACAGTCAGCTCTAAAATCCAGTTCTTCTATTAAGACTGAGCTTCAAGTGAGAGGTGGTATCCTGCTATCTCTGCAGATTGAGCCAGAAGTTACTATAAGACATCTGTTCCACATGCAGACAAATGCCGGACATTATTGTCACTGCACTCTGGATGAGCAGAATCGGACATGGATACTTTATACAGTACCCGAGGTGTTCTCCATAGCTGGACCAGCTGTCTGTACTATCATTGATGTAGCATTGAACATTGGTGGAAGCGAGGCAATCGCCAAAATTTTTTATGACATGATGCCCAAACAGCGAATCCTTGGCTGGCAAGGCAACACCAGTCTGATGCTTTGCACTAAGGTTGATTGGTTGTTACCTCCTATGGGCAAGAAGATCGAGCGTGCGGTTACTGGTATTGCCCAAAGGTACCTTCAATGCACAGCTCCACTGGTAGCCACTAACACGCGCACTATTCATGGTTACCTGAATATGGGAGCCCCCAGTATAGTGGAAAGGTGCAAGAATTTAGACAAAGCTCAACTACCACACCTTGTGTGATCGAATTATTGATTTTTTAAAGATTTGTATTGAATAGCTTGCACTGTATAGTTTGCTTGTGTATTTGTGTGTGAAGCCTATTTGGCTGCTTTTTTAACAGAATAAGATGTGCAGTCAAATAGTGAAGTAAAAAGATTTGCATCTAGTGTGCTTGTACAGCCTACATGTAAATAGTAGCTTAATTGTGAGATAAAAATACAGCAATCCTTTAGAACACAATCAAACTTTTGGAATAAAATGTGTGCTAGGGCTTTTTCACACTTCTAGCCCTGCAATTCCTAGTAAATCATAAATTAAATTCGCCCAAACTGGATTGTCTCTATGGTTGCATGGCTCTTAATTATTCTAGCATCAGTTTAGCTGGATACCATACATGGATCAGGGGGTTGCGGTTCCCTTCCAAGAGGGTGGTCTGCATATTTAAATTGGTATTTCACACTAAGTATATGCTCCTTGCATGAGCCATGTGTTTTGTGTATAGTAATAGTAGCAATAACTAGTCAAAACAATCAAGATCCACTAATTCCGCGGTAATCATGTCCATTTATGCTAGAAATTTAGTATACTGTAAGACTATAAGTATATAAGGATTAAAACAAATATTTAAATCAATTATCAGAGTAATATTTTTCCTATTTTTATACAGTTATTATGAGCTATAACAAAAATTTTAAACAGTTGAAACAAAACACTGTAAATTTAAATGCCACTCTAAAAATGTTTATTTTGCATATGCCATGACAAAGAATAAAAGTATAACCCCTTAGAAAATGTTGGAAAAACCCTCCCTTTAATTTTTTAACCTTGTTTTTAAATTGGCATTCTAGATTTCTAGCACTAATTTTGTGGACTGTGTAGTATTATCTTAATACTTTTATGTATTACATGTAAGTTTGGTAATTAATTCTTTTTTATTTAGCTTTTTTAAGTACTTGTTAGAAGTTGTTATGATTTTTTCAGCAAATGTATTTTACCAAACAGCTTATACTTCCATACTTACAATGCATAATAAAAATAGATGGATACAATATACATGTAGTCTAAAACAAAGTGTTATTGAACAAAAAACACTAGTTTTAAAATATCATTTTTTAAAAAGATAGACGCATATCAACAATAGGGCAGTTAGTTACATTTGTTTATTGCAAAAGCACACAGTAGGATATGTTTTAAGCAAAAAGTGGTACTTCTACACAAAAAAATCATATTTGCAATGATTTTATTTACTTCAGTTAAATTGCACCTGGCTCAAAATAAATTTTAAATAAATGCAATTTTCTATTCCTACATATCATAGCAAAGATTCCATGCTGGGATTTTGTAATTCTAGTTGCATAGTTGCAGATAAAATAACTTAGTACTTAAAACTACTATTAGGTTATGACTATTATATTATATATTAGTATTAATTACAACTATAACTAGAATCTCAAATCTTCAAGTCTGTTCTTTAGTTCTAGTGCTTTATTGATTTTTTTAATAAGCTTTTCTAGACTCCTTAAATGCTAAAAATCACTTTAATATTGAGAAAATGATTGAATGAATAGTTTTGAAGGATAGAAATATTTTTGTCTTTATATTATATGATAGAAATTTAGATTTTTAGATTTTTAGATAAGGTTTCTTAGGCCTATTCAGAGAATAAATTTATTGGATATATGGAAAATTTTATTATGCAATACAGTGGACTAATATTGATAATTGTACTGAGATCTGATACTTTGACACTCAATTGGTATTAGTAATAGTATTAGAGTATCAGAGACTAGCCTAGAATAATGGACCTGTGCCCAATATTGTTTTTTTTATAATAGGATTACATTGTTGCTAATCTACTTTGGCAGGCTCAGGAAATAATTCTTATAGAATTTAGTTTGCAAAGAATGAATTTTGAAGGAAAAGTTAGTTAGCTCCAATATTTTACTATAAGTAGTTTATTCTTTGCCACTGCAATAATATTAGATAAATAAAGTGATAAGCATACTTTAAAGGCTAAAATGGTATGCATTTATTTAAAAAAACTGATTTGCTCTTTGAGGGATAATTTGATGGCAGTTTTCTGAGGCTTCACAATTTTTCGTGCAGAAGAATTATAGCTACAGTATATAATAATAACCCTAATTGTTTATTGCTCAGTATTCAACAGCTTTAGAAAGCTGTTTAGATTTTTGTAAGTGAAAATTAAATCAAAAACTCACCAATCTATCAGAATTGTAGAACAAGTAGACTTGCATAAAAAAACAGTAACAAGTCAGATTTCACACTGAAAGCAGAAACCGACCCTTCGTGGTAAACTTGCACTAAACACGACGTCATAAGCGAAACATACTAAAAGTAAAGCAAAACGGAAAAACATCATGTTTAAATAGTAAAAAAAATCGTCAATAGTTCAGAGTAAAAATAGCTGTGCACTGGGCGCGAAAAACATATATTTTTTTATATTTTGTGAAAATAATCGCTCATATGGCAGCATCTAAACTTTAAAGTGTAACTTTATTATTGTCAAGATAAGTGCTTTGACCATTGCTCTAAGGTAAAAATATGTACATTCGTCATTCGATTCACAAAATCCATAGCTACACTCCAACTATCTAAAAATTCCAATATAAAGTAAAAGCCAACTATCACGTTTTCACTTTGTCGGCTCACGGGCGTGAAGCCATCGATATTTACAAGTTGCACATTTGGTACCCTTTGGCGGACTTAATGTCCATTTCAAGCAAAATTTTCTCGCTAAAATTACATTTAGAGTCATAGACGTCATAGATAGAGTTATGTGACAAACAGTTAGTTAAAGAAGATAAAGCAAATTTTTGCCATGCCTGGGATTCAGGGCAAAAATAAGCCTCAAAATGAAACTACGGTATTTACCTATGATGAATCCCTACTTGGCCCCCATCCCTTCGCCCGCTCCAATTTCTGTGCTCCGTCGCTATGCGTGCCCCAGCATGTTAATTCCCCGCTAGGTATGCTACAACCTGTTTTTTAATCAGGATTACTCATCGGGTGACTCATTGTTCTCTCCATGCGTTGCGCAACCACGGGTGACTCTAACGCCCACCCCTCCTCCTTTCTATTGTTTGGGTTCACTCAAACGGAACGTTCTTGTATTGTTACGAACGTACTTAGAGATTATTCCTCCTTGTACTTTCGGGACCACAGATATTTTTTAAGATTTCTTAATCAGCGTGTCGTTCTCAATTCAGCCATGTAAATCTTATTTTTCTGCGACCAATATTAGCCATAATCATAATTAATGAGCTTTTTGCGCAAGCACACCCACCCCAGTGAGTCACCTGCGACTCGCAGATGACCCCAATGATGTAACGCTTTTCAACCAATCGGAGCAGAGCTGCCAGTCAGAGGACGGGTCAAGGTGACGTCAGGATCACGGTTCACGCGCGTGAGGTGTGAACTTCCGTCTATTTAAGTAAGAAATTTTGCCCCGAAAAGGTCAACCTTTTGGTATCTAGTGACACCCTCGTTTTCCCTGTCGAGATATCTCTCCGGCTGAACTGCATCCGAGACGAGACCCGCAAGCGCGACTTCTGTCACTCCGGCACCTGGCGTGGCAACGACCCCGGCCTAATCGACAAGCGACGCACCTGACCTGATCTGACCGAGCTTGGAGCGCCTGGTAAGTGACCTGTTGTTTGTTTTCTGCTGCTAATTGGGCTACGTAGTGCGCATAGTCTCTTGTCCTATTTAATCTAGGGTTTTTAATAAAACAGTCTGTCAATCTAGTGCAGGCCAGTCCAGAGCCAATCATTTGTGTGTAAATCTCAGGTTGAATCCATTTTTCTCTAGTTTTCTTTTGCTTCACCGTTTTTCTCTAAGCGATGCAGGCTGAAATCGCCAGTGCGCCGATGTCGGTAGCTACTTGTAGTTTGTAAGTCAGTCAATGTACTTTAATGTGAAGCCAAGGGCACTTTAGGCCATAGACGAGAAGTGAGTGCGGAGTTGGCCTTGAAGGCGCTGTGATGCGGCTGCAAGCTGGTACTGTCCCCAGATGGATCCGGTCACTCTCGACTGTAAATGACTGGTATTTCCCCTGTAGGATCTGTTGATCTCGCTATAGGCTGGTGCAGTAGGACCAGGAAGACTCACAACTTGGAGTAAGGTAGTTGTTTAGCTCCAAATAGCGAGCAAAGGTCTAAGGATTTTGGGACTCCCAGCCCAATTGGCCGCCGGTATCCTGACGTTGTATTAACGTAAAATTTTATATGTTATGTTGTTCTTTGTTCGAGTTTGGTGTGCACGAGTTCAGAGAATTAAGAGGATTCGACTAGTCTTCTAGGATGATACTACTACTACATGTACCTTCTAGGTTGATGTTATATTTCAGTATCAGTTCAGTGGTTTTAACAAGCAGTATAGATAGTTACTCCTAAGTGTATTAACACCAAGCAGGAAGCAGTTACTTATGTGTTAGATGTCTTCGGATTGGTTTACCGGGTGGCGGTCTTTGGTTAAGGTCTTTTGTGTCAGTTAGAATCCGGTTAAGGTTTTGGCGATGGTAACGGAGGAGTCAGAAAGGTTGGAAAAGGGATGGAAAGGTTCCGCTTCCTTTTTGTACTTCGACTTAAGTATCCGATATTAAATGGCTGCTATTGGTTCTTGTCGTTGCAGCGAATTGCGAATCTGGTTTGCGTGAGATTAGAGAGTGGACGACTCTACAACGTCAGGGGAAGCAAGCTACGAGTAACAGGGGTAACAATTAGTAAGAGGGGTCAGAAAAATGAGGGAAAATGAATAATTGGAGGGGATGGGGGGCTTCAAAACAAGAATCATAGTGATAGAGACGCCAGATAGATAGATCAATAGTGATCTTTTTCTCACTCTTCCTTGCTTAAGTGGACAGTTGCAAGATTAAGCGAAATAATTGCTTGCGATTTCGGTGCTTATTCATATCTAATCAGTCCGTTAAAGTTATTTTCCATAAAAACTAAATTCTTGGTGGCATAACGGCTTGGAACGAAACTAACAGCTCTAATAAAAAGCAGAGCTTTTCCTCATCTTTCAGCAAATTTCCCCTCCCTGAATTTGCTGTTTCATCGAACAGCTGTTTATGAATGATGACTATCAATATTGTCTGATTGATTCAAATATATTGGCTTGAGTACTATGCTTAATTCGTGAAGCTCAACCAAAGCACCAATTTCGCTTTCGATTTCCGAAGCAGACTAAATAAAACTAACGGAACCTGATTAACTTTAACGGTCTACGTATAACTAACTCTTTATCGTTAAAAAGTTAGCAAAATAATTGACACAAAATTTTAACGGATTTATATTTTTAAACTTCGTAAACGAAAATAAACTTTTTAAATTAAATTAACGGCGAAGTGCCCATGACAGGGATGAGATGACCAAGAAGCTACTGATATAAATGCGAATTGCAACAAAGGCCTATTGAATATTGGCTTCTTTTTTCTCTGTGCATACAAGATAGTTAAGTTTTTATTTGTTCATTTTAAATACTAGTATAAAAATTTTATTGTTGAAAAAATAAATCTTACCTGGGTCGGATTTCTTAATACCTCAAATTATAAAAAAACTTTTGAACTTGAAGTTTTTGCACTTTGCTGTAATCCATGACTCAGGCTTTAGCCTAAAAATGCACATTATTTGATTAAATTCCCTTTAAAAAAAGTATAAGATAACTCTCCAAATCTTGGCAACGGACTTAGCTAAATGATGCATGGGCCCTGGCTCAAAATTAAATGCAAGGGATACAATATATTTGACACAAGTGGAGTGCAATTAACTTATTTCGAGACGACTTTGTAGTCTGTGTAGAGCACAGAAAGTATATTAAAAAACTTTTTGATTCGGTAAATCAATAGGTAAGAAAATTTGAGGTGAAGATGAAAGAATTTCTAATTACACAGCGCATGCAATTGGTGCATTAAGGATTCGAGTGAAGGGAGCGTACCAGTTGACAGTGCACACACCAATCAAAGGTCCTACAACCGCCAAGACGCAACATATACAACGATGCTCAAAGCCTTCAGCCGCGAATGAAAAACTCGCCTTCGCCTTCCAGACTGCCGGGCAGCGCCGGGAACTCCAGCAGGTGACAGCGGCCCCGCTGCTCCGAGTACACCACCGCCTGGCATGCAGGGTGGACGCACAGGCCCGTGCAGTCAATCAGGCCTCTGGCAGTCGTGTTGACGTAGGCCGGCGCCTCGGGGCTGGTCATCGCGGCGTAGGTCTTGTTGCCGATGTAGAAATTGTTCGGCTCTGCAATTTGGACACGCTCGCCATGCCTAATTCACGCGCTCCATGCATTCAACATCATCAGCGAAGCGCTCACCAAGGTAGTTCAGACTGAACACCGAGCTGTAATACGGAGCGCCGCACTTTTGCGCCGGATTTCCAACGCAGTTCTGGTAGCAGCTGGTGTCAGCTACAGCTCCGTACTGCGAGCCGTACATGTCGCTGCAGTAACACCATTCGGTGGCCTGGACGCCAAAGTACGGAGTGCCCATCATGCTGCACACAGCCGAGCAGACTTCATGCGACATCCGCGGACTTCTTACAGCAGCCACGTGATCAAAGATGGCCACGTCATGGATTCGAGACATGCCGTACGCTTTCACTACCCGCATTTCGCGAACTCCTGTAGTCACGAAGTCTCTGAAGCAGCCGATGTAGGCGAACTCCACCCGTCTGGTGCCCAGTGCAGCGGCCTCGCTGATGATGAAGATGGCAGCAAGCAGAGCTTGGACTTCATTGGCGTGAAGCATTGTCGGTTCTGGCGCTGCGGAAGGCTGTGAAAGCTTGGCTGGGGCTGGGGAAATTGTCGTCAAGTTTCCCACGGACACAAGAATTTTATAGAGCTGCAGGTCAGTTAGGAGACTGCGGCAGAGCGGGTTAGGGAAGCCAGTCTCTTGGAGCTTGTAATTTTGTGGGTTAAAAGGGATCCACCAGTTCGTACCTGGTGTGCTACGCCTAAATTTGGAGCAAATTAATTTATAGGCCTTTTAAAGCTATGATCCCTAATAACCTAGGTCGGGCGTTCTACTCTTTTATCCCTCTAGTTGCGGCGGGGTGAAATGAATAGAGATGAAAATAAGACAAGGCTAAACAGCCGAGAATTGCGTTTTTAATGTTAGTAGTTAAAGTAGTTGATGATTAATGATCCACTGGCAGCGCCCTATGGTCCTCTGCCAGCTAGTTTAATAATTAACTCAGATAATAATAATAACTTCAATCCGTAGAAATTTTAGCGGCACGAGAATAATTATAAAACGCCAAAAATAGATCGCGCTTTACCAACTTTCGCCCTATATAAATTTCGCGACGCAAAGATTGAACAAAACTCACAAAGCAATATAACACTAAAATTAACCACGCAGATAACAAGATGGATGATAATAAGACTCCGCCAGCGAGACTAAACCTAAGCTGATTACCCACGCCCTACTCTCACCCTGAGAATCTCTGAGTAACTGTTCAGCCTGGAAGCGACAACTTCTATCGCCTCCACACTTTGCCTTGGCGGCCGTGCCCCGTCGGTAATTGCCGACGTTGGATTGGGTTGCGTACTGGGAATGCTCAGAGACCTCGTCTAGCCACTCTGCAATGCACGCCTGCTGTTCGCCGAGCTCAGCGCAGACAGTCGCACACTAAAGTGAATCCGGCGCTTCAACGTGGAGGGGCCAAAAGAAGGAGGCCTAGTCAAGAACTAGCGAGAAGTGAAGAGGCGGGGCTCGCTCGTGAATCCAGATAGACGCAGACGCACAAAATCGCAGTAACAAAATAAACGTAGCACTAGTGATGAACGAGCGAGGGGGGAGAGAGACGGACAAAACAGGAGCGCAAAAACAGGGTTATATAGTCACAATTTCAGTCTTCACTGTGCAAGCGTTAGCCAATCAGATTCGTCCTTCACTCAGAACTCTCCAGAATACAGCGCTGTTATTTCTCTGGCCGGTCTCGGCACGTGGGGCCGGCGTGGCTTAAGCCGCAGGGTCAGCCGTGCGTAGCCTACCCCTCAGCCTGAGCCCGGTCAGTAGAATTTGGCCAATCAGATTCGCTCGCCGTTCTCACACTCTTCTGCTCGCACGGTGAGTTGTTTGCAGGCCCGGGGGAGAGAGAAACACGCGGCTCGCAGAACGGGCTTGCAGCGAGGTTTCATTAGCCAATCCGCTCTCACTGCCACGCCGGTCTGATCCGTAAGTCCTGGGGTGCGCTCAATCGGGCCAGGCGTCCTTTTGCCAAAAAATACGACGATTGGACTTTTAATAACTCAAAAATTGATAAACAACAATAATAATTGCGCGCTAAGTAGAATAGATAGAGGCAGGGGAAAAGATGCTCACACTACAAGCTGGTTGGCTAGGAGACGGCTCAGAAACTTGAGTTTGGAGTTTTCAATTCCAATTCACGGCGGCAGCGGCAAGTTTTGGAACAAAAGCTGGGGTAGAGCTATCAGAACCAGCGCGTGGGCAGGTCTATAGAGCAGGTGGAGGGGAGTTTTATTGAAAAATTAATAAAAAATGATATTTTTGCTGTCGCAAAGCATACTCTAGCGAAGGAAAGTTCCCAACGTAATAGGGAATGACATTGGAATTGAAGCAATGCCTGTAGCCATGTAGTGTCGCGTGGAAGAGATGGGAAGTGGACCATATTTGGAATTTTAAAATTTTACTGCCATGTAAACTCCGTATACACCAAAAAAGCTCGTATATTTGGCTCATTCTAATCCGGGAATGGGCCGTCTATGCCCTTTTCCACTTCCAGTGCGAAGGACTTTCAGTAATGACTCAGATAATGGTCCGGCTTCACAGGCCCATTATCTGAATAATGGGCCTACTTTGAAAAAACGGAAACAAAGTACATGTATATTGGTAACAGGTATATGAAACATTCCAACACAGTGACGCAATACACTATGCGCCAAAAAAACGGATACCCCTTTTAGAAAGCAGCGTTTTGGAAAATATTTCAACCACATGGTCACATGACTAACAAAGTAAATAACAAAGCGAGAGAGGGAGGAACCGAAGGAGAAGTGAAAATAATCTCGGCCAGTCACCCCACCACCCACCCACCCCATCCACCAAAAGCCAGCCCGCCACTTGAATTAAAGTGTGCAAATTGAGACAGGGCAAGAGGGTATCCGTTTTTTCTGGCGCATAGTGTACAACAGTGGAAGTAAACGTTCCTTACTGTCACTTAAAGTAAGTGATAACCTTCTCGCCATCAACCTCCACCTTCTGGACACCACATTTGTCATGCTCCGCAAAACGTTGAACAGCATCGCCGGTCCAAACGGTCTCACTGAAGTCAGATGTTCGACGCTTGGTGCAGCGATGTGTCGGAGATTGCAGCTGACGCTGAATTAGTCTCATTTGCTGCGTCTAAATCCGCAAAAAGCTGGTCGAAGGACAAATCAAAGTCGTCCATATTAAAAAAAAGTAGGCGAGACGAATGAAATCAAATGAGCTCTTACATTCTATTCAAGCTGTTCAGTGAGCCATATTCATGGATGAAGGAAAAGAAAGGATTGCTCATCTGCGAAATGTCTATGGCCCAAGCTCCCCTCAATCCTGGGAATTACCCCTTTACGAATTATATTGGCTGACGAAATTTATTTTTACTTCCCCTTTAGGCTTTTCATTGGCTGCTCATTCATGTCCACTCATGGAAAACAAATATTGCTGGACTCTGTCAACGCGCTCTTTTGTGATTTCCCCGCCGCACATAAACGTTCATTCCCAGGAGAATCCATGTGACTTTTAAAATTGGAGCCACACAAACAGAAAAAAAAATGTGCCGTTTAGTCAGTGATGCAAATTGAAGCACCGCTTTTTCCTCTGCTCGACTTCCATAGTAATATCATGCCATCCTTCGTCAGGAAGGAATGTGGCCGTTTGCGGATCTCTGCTGAAACTCTTCTCGCCTTGTCTGCCTGCAACTGTCTTGACTCCATCATCTTCAACCTCCGAGTCAGCTGCACTGGCTGTCTCCTGTACTTTTTCAACAGTCTTCGAGGTGTCAGGTTGATCATCTGTCTTCTCTTTGGTGCTGACGAGACGATCTGCTCTGAGGCGATGTCCTCTGATGAGGCGATCTGCTCTGAATGAATCACGGGTACAGCTCCAGGCTTCAGTACCTTTATGTATCCTGGGGCGCGTGATCCCTGCAATACTTGCGAGCATGCGTCTGCAGCGAAATGCATGTCACAATTTTTGTGAAGTTTTCACACATGATAGCCAGGAAGTCAGTTGAGCAGTACACTTAACAGGGAACGAGAAAAAAACTTATTAGACTGCCGTTCTCATTTCTTTCACCAACCTTCGACTTGCAATCCACGGCAGCGCAATACCGCTTTGTGATTTATTTGTCAACAGACAGACGCGAAGCTTTAGCCGGTTGGAGAAGACGTTTGCTTGTGAGCCTATGTGATGAAAAATTTTCTGATAAGAAGTAACTTTAAATTTCTTCAAGAATGCGTGAATTCTTAAACCTTTCGTCCCCTTGGGATTCTCCTCTTGATTCTAATTGACCGGCAGCTTCTTTTGACCTTCGGGGTATGAAATTCTGATGCCCCATTTGATCTCTTTCACTCCTTCCTACCCATCTCCTTCCACCTGCGCCCAAATGAGCAGCCAATGAAAAGCCTAAAGGGGAAGTAAAAATAAATTTCGTCAGCCAATATAATTCGCAAAGGGGTAATTCCCATGATTGAGGGGAGCTTGGGCCATAGACGTTTCGCAGATGAGCAATCCTTTCTTTTCCTTCATCCATGGCCATATTATCCTGCTTCCACTCTGTTGGGTTCAGTCTATGGTACAAATCTCTCTTGGGCTAATTTTGGTGTATGTGAAGTTTACATACTATAACCGCCTTATAATGCAGTGTCTATGGTCAGAAGTCCTCTGCTTCAAATAATGATCCTCGGCTCGCTTCGCTCGCCTCGGGACCATTATTTGCAGCCTCTGACTTTCCGACCAAAGAAACGGCATTATAAGGCGGTTATCTTATACATAAAAGTTGCTAAATAAGCCTAAAATTGGAGATAAAATCAACATCTAATTATAACTTTTAAATTGGTCAATTCTGAAATTGAAAGTAAAGCAGGTTTTTTTACAAAATAATTCATTTTTAGTCCCGACAAGAGTTACCATATTACACCATATTAAAGTTAAAAATACACTGGGAATTACAGTATAGCGCAATAATAATGATTATTGGTCTTGGCGATTGTACCGTACATTTAGTGACTAATTATCATGACAATACTTCAGAATAACAAAACGTTGCTGAAAGTTGCATCCATAGTTTAATAGCTACATAGATCTAGCTAACAATAATGAAAATTTATCCAGGGATTTTGAAACTGAGCTTCAAAAACCCTTCTTTAATGTGAGAAGCGACGCCGGATGCGCTGGGCTTCTCAAAGAACTCTTTGTGCTTGTCGTAAACCCGTGTCTCGCTCTTTAACAGCAATTTCAGCAGCTCATTTTCGTCACTCACGTTCTTGGCCAGCACCGCTAGCTCTCGAATGTCCTTCAGCTGTTTGATTCGATTTTCGAATCCGTCATTTCTGTTTTGCTCTTCAGCAGCGATCAGCTTGTCAATGTAGTCCACCTCATTCAGTGGGTCAGGCTTTAGAGCGCTCTGCTGTAGGCTCTGAATGCACTCTTTGCACTTCGTGACCAGATCCACCACATTTATCCTTGTCGTGATGTACTCTTCGTAGGCTCTCTGTGCCATGTCTTGTGCACTAGCAAGTTTCGTCTTTGCATCTGTGTAACGACTTTTCAGGTGATCTGCAGTTTTAGTGTGGGCTTCTTGCTTGATTACAAACTTGTAAGTCATGTTTTTGTGCACCGACCACACGCAGCCGCTCTTGCAGACGTGACAATAACCATTTGTCATTGCAGCACAATTTATTTTGTTAGAATCATCAGGAATGGCGCATGGATAGTGGCACGTTCTGTTGCAAGACAAACAATTTGTGATGTACGTTCCTTTTGGAATCGGCTCACAAACCACCGTGTCTTCGACAACAGTGCACTCAAAGTCCTTGTTGAGTTCAATGTCTTTCTGATGAGCCTTGATCACGCATATTTCCTGCTCCAATTTGTTCAGCATGCTCAAGCCGCTATCAATTTCTCGTTTGATTGCCATCAGGTGAGTCTGGAGTCTCTGCCGTGCATTCAGAACGTTCATCGTCTGAGTCAGACTGCGTGCTTGGATTCCCTTCAAGTGCGAAAAGAACTCATCGAAACTGTCCATTCCCATGTCCCAGAACATTTCGTTGAACCTCTGAGCCTTTCTATTCATTCCCTGCTTCTTGGCGAACATGGCGGAGTTGTTGAAAGTCTTGTGCAGATTGTACTTCAATTTCGCTTCCTTCAGAGATTCAAGCACCGGTGGATCGTTGGCGTCGGCGAAAGTGATTAGCACGTCAATGCTCTCGCCTATGTCCTTGCCGAACAGTGCGAGGATCGAGCTGAATATGTACTCCTGGGTCGGCGTGAGCCTAGCTACACTGGACGGGATCACGAAGCCCACGGCGTTCAGGCGGTCGATGCCAGCTGGGGAGGAGAAGAACTCCCTGATCCGGTCGACAATCAGCTTGTCGCTTTTGATGCCGCCAGTGCCGCCGAATCCGGGGGTGTCCACCACAGTCAGGGTGAACGCCTGTTTGAAGCCTTCGCGATGGTGAAATGTGTAAGAGGTGACAAACTGGGTCTGACTCTCCGTCTGAGAGCCCTTTTTGCCTCTTTCCATCGAATCTGTGATTATCTTGAATCGAAACGGGTCTTCGTAGTTGACTCCGAGCATGTAGTTGACCATGGAGTTGATGAGGGTAGTTTTTCCCGATCCAGTCTCACCGACCAGCATGATCACCTTATTGTCCACGCCGGATAGAGGCTCACTGCCGAACTCCATCTTCCGAAGTTGCTTACTTTGGTCGCAGTAGGTCTCCGTCATTTGCAACTCGTATTCAAGCGGTTCTTCTGAGCTATCGGGTTCGAGCTGTCTCGAAGATTTAAGTAGGCTTAGTAGAAGGCAAGAGGGGGCTTCTGGGACAAAAAATTCGACATTTTACATATATGCCTACCACTAACTAACATATCCTCGACTACTTGAAAAAAGAGGGGGGCCTCCTCTTAAAATGCTTTTCCCCCCCAGGACATAAAATTTAGCCTAAATTTATTATTCCAGGCAATTAGCAAATGGGGTTTCTGGGACAGAAAAAAAATTGCTATTTTTCATATCCTCGAGATGTTTTTGACATTTTTATTAATGGGGCTTCTAGGACACTGGGATTAAAACCCTGGTTATCCACCCTAGTTATGCGCTGATCGGGGTACTCACCCAAAAATTTTTTTTTTTAATTTTCAATAAAAAAAATGTTTCCGACCGTTTCTCCAGGATCTTACTACGAAAAATCTCACCCTCAGTTCAAGTCTCGGTATCGTTGCAAATGGGAATGTGAATTTTATATGAAAAAATATTGGCCTAATGTCCCACTAACTATTCCGAATCTTAATCAGGCAGTTAAGACTCACTGGTACCGTTTGCACGGGGTGATTATTGGTGATTACGACAGCTATTACAACTTCGCTGAAATTATTAATCAGTTGTAATTTGTTTTTTTTCTCACATTCTTTCAATGATAATTGTCATTGCGAACTCTTCGCCGTTAAAATCAACAGCTTCTCCATCCTCGGTCTCAAACTGTAGCAATATTTCATTAATTTCTTTGTTACAGAGCACAACTCTTTTTACTGGATTGGGCTTCTCAACAATCATCTGTCCACCAGCAACAGAGTTAGAAATATTGTACAAAATATTTGTTCGCTTTCCCTTGAAGACCCAGTCCAGACTGAGATTGCTTCGGATCAAAATGTTCAAACTTTTAACAATGTCTGCGATATTTTCTGCCATAAATAAACCGCGTGCTGGCTGGCGGCTCAACATAACCGCCCCCGGCGAAGGAGCTGTGGGTGGAGCTGCAGTTTCCGCCTTGTAAACTTTCTTTTCAAATCCCAACTCCCGATACCAGGTGCCATCTTTAAACTCCACCTCTGCGTCTTTATGAACTTGCATAACCACTCTCATTACAGTGAGATCATAGGACAATTTAACAGGAAATAGTTTATTCTCGGGTTTGCTAGTATCAGGAGTTTCAAAATGCCCCCTTTTGGTAAAAACGTTCTCCAGAAAGTAATTATAAGTATCCACGCTCTGTGTGCTCACAGGGAATTTAACCGGAAATTCTTTCACTTCGCCTCCAATTTGTTTCCATTTGTAATAAAACATGTTATTCTTTTCTGTCACATTGGGGACATTTGACCAGCCAGTAAAGTCATTGAGATAAACATGGTAGTTTGCCTCTGGGTCCAGACGAATGGGTTGCTCAAGTTTTTCAATAAAAGTTCCACTTGAATCTGTAAGTCGACCAGTTATTGTAATTGGGATACTTTCCTTCGAATGCGACACGATATTGTTTAGTCTTTCAGCAATCGCTTCCATTTTTTTTACAAAAAAAATTATTTTAAACCTTACTCGAAGAATTATTAATCATGTTCAGCTTAATTTTCCTCTCAAATGCATAGATGATAAAAAGGTCAACGGGTGTAGCAACGGGTTCATCACTTCTGTCGATAGTGGTCACAATATTCACCGGACTGTTGTCAGTAGGCATTTGCCTGGCCGACACGTCTGCACCGAAAATGGGGAAAAGAGTCTTGTACTGCCATGCCGTAATGGCGATTCCGTTGTTCTCCTTTACGGCTAAGTCAACCAGCTCGCAGTAAAATTTACTAATTTTGTTTGTTGCAAAATCTCCATTCTGTGGCATTGCCGGGTAAAGATTATCACTGATTTCATGCTGAATTGTTCGCACATTTCCATGTTCATAACGACTTATAGTTAATGGATCTCTCAAACTGACAATAATGTACCTTGGGTTGCTGCAAGAACCCTCCTTAATACAAATCTGTTGCCTTCTTTCATTGCGTTCATCCCTGCACATGTAAGCTGTGTAAGCAACATCAATGTCTTTTTCAATAGCCTTCAAATATTCAGCTTTCAGTGCTGTCTTTGGTTCAATGATTTCCAAGTACAGCTCAACTCCTGCTAGCTTAACTTCTATTCTAGTATGCTCAGCGCCTGTCCAAACACTCCTGTTGCGATCGTCCCTGGTAAGCCTAAACGTGTAGCTAAAGTTGCTGGTCAGGCGATTAAATGTATTGCAGAACCCGCTCATGAATCTCAAAGGTACAAATATATCTACATGTCTATACTGAGGATTCTTTGCACCATCATCAGCACCCGTCAATGCATAGTTATATCTCCCTTTTCTTTTTGCATAACCTGAATCATTTACGTCTCCTTTCTCCTCATTAGGGATGAAGCCAGCGCCGCTACCAAGTTGAATAAAATCTGGGTTTTCAATGAGACAATGAGTGTCATACACTACACCAAAGTTGGCAATTCTCTCCAGCTCTGTACTCCCGTTCGACACGCTAAACTCCTTAAACATGTAGGCCCAGAAGTTGCTGATTAGCGTGACATTAGCGTCATGCTTGTCAGTATTAGCACCAGCAGCATTTGTACCACCTTTAGTCTTGTATTGGAATGTCATGTAAAACCCGCTCCTTAGACTGTGAACGCTGACCAGAGATGAACACCCAGTGTAAGTAAATGTTAGCGTTTGACCGGGGCCCAAATTAGTTTCATTCTGATTTTCATGACTGGGGACTCTTACTTGAGTCGCTTTGATTGTGCTGTCATCACTCAAGATAGGCTTGTTGATTTTATAGAAAACTGGCGTCAGAGGATCGTTCATTTTTTTAGTTTAAAAATTAAAATTAAAAAATGAAACGAAAAAATTCTCATTACATCTCTGACTTAGAGAAGCTCGCAGAAGCTGAAAAACGAGTCACTGGGTTAATTAACAAAGAGCAGCAGTCCTACAATGAGTTTATCCAAGCCGCCACTGAGTTTCACAAACCGGGATACACCGAAGCAAAGAAATCCATTGAAACAGTTAAGGAAGCTGTTGATGAGATTCAAGAGAGCCAGTTTCAGAATACGCTGAATAAAATTCCACCTGGCGAAACGTCTCCTCAAGCATCTCAGCAAAAATTGAAAGTAACAGATAACTTCTTTGGGCCAGTAGAATATGAAGGCAAACTCGTCTTTGGTGTTAGTGTCTGGCGTAAAAATATTTTTACTGATCCTGTGGATTATCATCTTGAGATAACGAAAGAAAGTATTGGAGTCATCAAAGAAGGCGCGGCCGGGGAAGGAGAAAACACCTCAAAGAAAGTTGCTTTCACCCAAGTATTGCTCAACTTCATGACTAAAAATCAAGAAACTATTTCTGCGAAACAGCTACAAAATTATAAAGATCTGGTGACTTTTGCTTTACAAAGAGACATAGACATCCTTAAAGTCCCTGACATACTCAAATTTTTACATGACAATGGGGTCGACCTGAACAGCTTTAGAAAGTATAAGCACTTTAAACAATGGTTCGACCTGCCAGATCAGCTAGAAGTCATAAATTACCTCGAACAGCAAAAACAACTCTCTCAGCAACAAGAGACCCCTCAACAGCAACAAAGCCCTAAAAAATTAACAGAAGAAGATGTACTCTCTCAACTTGAGACAGCAGATCCAACTCAAGTAGCTAATTACAAAACGGGAAATCCACAAGTATGGAGGCATCTAGAACAATTCTCGCCAGATAGAATGCAGCGAATTTCAAACAGAGTTTTCACACCAAGGCAAGACATTAGATCACCAGAAACATCACCAGAGACATCACCAGAGACATCACCAGACACATCAGCTGCAAGTACCGGCACAGGGATGCCTGAAGTTTACAAGCGGCTAGTTGTTCTCCTAGGAGCAGCAAAGACAGGTTTAAAGGATGAGAATAGAAAAGAGTTTGTTCACATTCTTGATAAAATGCTACAAAAGAAGTACATCGATAAAAGAGCAAGAGAACTTTTACTTTCAAGGTTCAATAAAAAATAATTTTTTTCCCAGATAAAAAATGCCACTAATCTTCGAAAAAGACGTCCCTAAATACTACGATGAGAACGAATTAAAGCTCATTAAAAGAGGATCTGGACTTTTTCCAGCAGGTCATTATCCAAGAAAAGAGCGATCGGGTAACGGTATTGCTGATTTGATCGCCCAGGGGGCAAAGATTTTCAAAGTCATCAGTGAGAACAAGGAAAATATTAAAAATGCTGCCGAGGTCGGGGCCCAGGCGGTGGGAAGTGTAGTCACAGCTGCGAAGAAGATCAAGGACACTATAAATGACGGTCAACCACTCGCACCAAATTCATTGGCACCAAGCGCTGATAGCATTGATCCATCCGTTTATGCTAAGATGAGAGCCGATCTTAAAAAGGGCAGCGGTTTTAAATATGACTAAGGTAGGAGTTTCACGGGTGCTTTCTTGGGGTAAAAGACATGTGGGGGTACAAGACGTCTTGCCAAAAGACATATATAAGTAAAAAAACACACGCACCGGTTATGGACCCAGTGCCAGAGACACTAACGTTGTTAAAGTAAATTTGGGAAGGTTTGTGTTCGAATCGCAAGACGGTCTGCCACGGTTGCCTCGTTTCAAATTTTTTATTTCGTGTAACAAAGTTGTCCAGGATTGTTTTTCATGACCATATGTCTTTATCTGTAGCGCCGATATTGCGTCCATAAGTGCAGAAAATATAAAGGCCGAATGTATTTTTACACAGTTGCTTTCTACTGCCGCGTCGGCGATGCCCTTACGGTCCGCGGCCGTGAACTCAAGGCGATTTGCCATTCGGCGTTCCAAGGCAATCGCCTTTGATTCTAGGGCATTTGTCTGCGGTTCCAGGGTATTTGTCCTTATTTCCAGGAGATTTATCTCCGATTCTAGCGTAGTGACCCTTGATTTCAATGCAGAATTCTCCGATTCTAGGGCTTGTATACGTTTTGATAGGTCACTGAGTTTTGCGTTTTGCGAAATGTCTTGACTTGTGATTTCGTCTGTGTTGATGTACCTAGAATCTAGGAACGACAGCTTGTAAGTATTGGAAGGTTGATTTACGACGCCAGCGAAATTCATGTTGTTTTTTTTTTTTATTTTAATTTTTATTTTTAAAATGGATTTTTCAAATGATTTCAACCCTCATTGGACTCGGAACCAAATCAAATTTAATCATAACGAGGCAATTCCTGGTCATTTCAGATGTATTGTTGTTGGAGAATCAGGCTCAGGGAAGACATTTAGAATCTTCAACATGCTTCTGAGACCAGGATTTCTTGACTATGACACACTGCACATCTACTCACCCACTCTGTATCAAGATGAGTATAAAATGTTGATTGCAGGTCTACAGAACAAACTTAAAAAGGAGCATATCATTCAGTGTTTTAATAACCAATCCAAGCTGCCAAGTGATCCAGAAATTGTCGCCAGAGAATATGCTAGCCATATCCCAGATAATGAAAAGTGGCACGACATTAAAGTGTTCACATATGGGGACCCGCAAATTGATCCTAAAACTAAACTTCTCCCTCAGCCTGATGAACTGGAAAAGGGAAGGAAGCACTTGATTGTCTTTGATGACTGCATGACAGGGCCCCAGAAGCAAATTGAAAACTATTTCACCAGGGGTCGACACAACAACTGTAATGTAATCTATATTACCCAAAACTGGTTTGAGTTGCCAAACAAAACTATTCGTGGGAACTGCAATCTGATCCTCTTGTTCCCAACCATACCGCAAGACCGACTGAAGAGGTTAAGTAACGAGGTGATTGCTCCTGCCCATTTTACTAAGCCTCCATTTGATCGAAAGGACGATGGTCGAAAGGTATCGCAGGAAGAATTCGTTAACCTATGCTTTGAGAAGTGGAATAAACCTTACCAGTTCGTGATGATTAACAAAGAGAAAAGAACAGTAGCGTGATTAAAAAAAACAAACAAAAAATGTCCATAAACTTTGCTGGCGAATCTACTAGTGGCTCCACTGCACACTCGCTTGCTTTCCTTGACAGGCGCTACATTAACGTTGACGAAAAAATCCCGGAGATCGGACCAATCAAAGGCCGCTTAAAACCATTGGAACGGTCAGCACACCATCATCAAATAAACATTGAAGACTTGCGGGCAAAAATAGCAAAGCTGACCGCCATCGTTGAGACTCTAGCTCAAACTCTCAGATCGGAAATCAATGCAAAAGACATTACTTTAAGAACAGCGATTAATAAAAAGCGAGACATCCTTGATTCCTATTCACAAGCAGAGACTGATGCCTTATTTACCGCTTGGAGAACAACCATTAATCAAAATGTTGCAAAAATAAAAAAGATAGAAAGAGATGTTGCCACGCATACGCTCTATCTGGATAGAATTTATAACAAGTGGGGGAAAACTTTGAGACGAATTAGTCGCCTGGAACGACAGCACAATCTCCCTGACATTGACATTGAAGACGCCCGATCGTAAAATAGAAAAAAAATTTTACCTATAAAAAATGGCCGAAAATGATTCTCTGTATGACCCACCTATGGCACCTAGTGCGCCAAATCTCTATCCAACAATCAAAACTTTTACCTGCAACTCTCAACAGTTCCGACTTGTAGAGATTCAGAAAATGCGAAATGACATTGAAACCGCCCTTATGAAAAACTCTAAAAAACTGAAACGCTTCAACAGCCAGTGTCAAGCTTTCGAGTATATTAATATGGTTCTCGGGTCAGTGTCAATTATAAGCGGATCTGCAGCTGCTGTTTCTACACTTCCCATTATCACCGCACCAGTCGCTGTTCCACTTGGAATTATTGGGGCCTCGTGTGGTCTCATTTCAGCGGTTACAGGAGCTCTAACTCGAAACAGACGCCAGAAGCTAAAGCATCTGCAGGAAATGCAAGCAAAACAGAAAAGCATCCAGTCGGCAGTCACCGGGTACATTTCAAAAGCAATAGAAGACAAGTTCATTTCAGAGGATGAGTTTCAAAGCATTCAAAGACTTTATGAGCAGCTTAGTGAGCAGCATGTACGTCTGAATTTGAATAGCATTGATGACATGAGCCAATTGAGAAATGATATCGAAACTGTCTTCAAAAACTATGCAATCAAACACGCTTCGAAGAAAAACTAAAAAAAAATAAAAAAACAGAATTCAAACATTTAAACTTAAAATGATTTCCCTGTAGCTTTTTCGAGTCTTAGTCATTGCATATAAAACTGTCATACACAGCTCACCGCAGATATCACTGCTAAGCCCCTGCAGAATAAAGTCTGAGCGGTAGATTTTTGGAGGTTCCATATATTCCCTTAGCTCATCAGGAACAGCCGTCCCATAGCTATCAAAGTAGTAGTACTTATGCTTTCTGTTTGGATCAATCACCCAGCAAACCCAGTGAGACCCTGGTTTCTCGGCAGTGTCAAAGTTCATGATGCCACATTCTTTCAATGTGTCAATGTGATTCAGGTAATGTATCCTTCATAAAGACGCCTCTAAAGTTTGGGATTTTTAGTTCTTTGGCCAACTGTTCCAGAAAAATATTTGTCGTCATTATTTTTTGTCATTTTTTTTTAAATTCAGCCTACGTTTTTAAACCTTATACTTCAACCTACGCTTTTTAGCCTCCAGTGCCCAAATGGAAGACTCGTAATATTGTCGAGGTAAAATCTCTTATTATCTGCGCCTGACAGGCCTATTTTTTTCTGGGTTATTGTAAAAACATCATGGTTCTTAGACTGAAACTTCACAAACTCATGTGTAGTTTTCTTATTATGTAACAGGGCATCTCTGTAGGCTTCTTCATGTAGAGAGTTCTTAACTACATGTTTCGGAATTCCCTTGGACTTCTTAATTACACCGCTTTCACCACACTTTACAAAATAGGATTTGGATCTCAAACCGATGAACTCAGAGATAACATCACCTGCCTCTACATCTTTCATTTTACCAATTACTTTTTTATTGGATGGGTCAATCACTTGATCACCTTTCAAAGTTTTAAATGATTCTGGATACTCTGACAAATCATAAGGGTTTTGGGGGCCCCGGTTTTGTTCAAGCATGTCCTGATAGATGTCCTCAGTCTGAATGTTTAGAATTAGGGAGTCAGTGTCAGTGTAAAGAAGTTTTACGCGAGTGTCGCCTGAGCTCCGATCCCCATATTGCCGTTTCATGTCATAGAAGAAACTGTACATAAGACGCTTCGATTCATCAAGTACAGTGACACCTGTAAATATAGGTTTGCAGAGTGTTGCTTTCGTTTTATAAAAGAGTATGGCCCCTAGGTTATCGTTAAAGATGTGAAGTTGTTTAAATGTCGGTTTAGAAATATTTCTCTGAATAATGTCACGCTCATGAACGGTGACGAGTTTTAGATTCGTGCGGTTGCGCTCATTTTCAAGAGTCTTGCCGTATACAGAGTTGTTTGCCAGCTTGAACAGATCCTTGTCAAAGTTGTTGGTTGCTTTGGCCCTGAACTGGGTGTTCTTTTCTATGTAGGATTTCATCCAGGCCTCTTCAGTGAATTTGAGTGCCCTATGTATGTGTGTGACTTTACAGCCTAAGGATATGAAATATTGTAGCAGCTTATAATGAATTTTGTAGCGAGTCTTGTTGTGTAGGTTTTGGGTGAGTTTAGTGGTGTGTTCGTTTTCTGTAGACAGGCTCCAAGTGCCATCCATGTGTTCGATAATTTTCGGACAGTTAATATTCTCAGGGAATGGCGCAAAGTCAGAAAAATGATCATGGAGTTCATCGGGAATTGTAACGTCAACTTCATAGAAGGCGGGAGTAGAAAAGTCGGGTTCGAATTGTTGAGTCCACTTGAAATCTCTTATGGGTAAGTCTTGACTCATTGCCCATCCATAGAGATTGTTGGCGTCTAAATAAACGATATAATTTGACGGCTGATTTTTGTCATAAGATTCTAGATACGGATTGTTGGCTTTTGCATGTCTGTTCACGCAGATTGATATGCCGCCTCTTTTCGCTGTGTCTATAAAATTGTACATGTCAATGTCGGTTAGTAATTCGATATACCAGTCTGGGTTTTCATCCCATTTCATTTTAAGTAGCGATTCCCAGCTGGTGGCGGGCAAACTTACAAAATGCGCAGGATCAAGACCATATGCTGTGTACCAGGTGTTTCTGAAGGTTTGAAATACATCAGCCAAAAGAAAAACATCAGTGTAAAGATATATTAAGTGGTAATCAAAGAAGTTTTTGCAGTTAAAGTGTTTGTAGACTGCTTGCGCGTGCTCATATTTTTCGTCGGTGAGTTCAGTCATTTTTAAATGTGAGTAGAACTTCTCTTTTGGTGGAAGTTCGCCTTTAAAAACAGGATTTTCAGCGGTGGGCGACCCCGTCACATATTCATAAGGGTAGTAACCTTTCTTTCTGAGTAGTTTGAAAGACTCGGGATCTGAATCTTCTTTACCTAAGATTTTCGCCAGTTTTTTTGTATAGACGCATTGGTCATCTGTTAAATTTTTTGCGAGATCTTCTAGGGATAATTGAAGAAATTGATAAGTATCCTTGATTTTTACAGCGCCACTTGTGGACGTTCCATTTTCTTTAATATTGAGGCATTTAAACTTTTCCTTGTTCTCTGCTATGCAGTCGAGGTGAATGCCCTCTATTTCACCTATTCTTTCAACAATTAGGTGCAGGTCGTAATTGCGCGCATTATGTATAAAAACATTTAAGTCGTGGACATTATTTTTTAACTTTAGGTTGCAGGTGTTGTGTGCGGCACCGCGGAAATGGCCGTCAAAGTGCGAGTGGTCTCTAACTTTTGGATTCTTTAGGTTGTCATCAAATGGCTTTTTGCATATGTAACACCGGGTTGCCGATTGGTAATTGAGCTCATCTTGAGTTGACATATTTATTGGCGCAGGAGTGACTGAGCTTAATGTTTTACGCAGCTCTAACATTCTGAATATAAATTTTTTAATGCAGTCTTCACCGAAGAAATGGTTATACTCTATAATACCGGTATTTCCAAGATAATCAATATTTCCAATGCAAACGTACGCTGCTGAATTTGGGATGTGTTTGTTATTAATGAATGAGCATTCAAAGTCGGCAAATACAATAAAGGGAAGTTTTTCCATCTTGTGGTAATTTTTAAACCGTAAATACTTCTGGTTGCCCATCGGTAGAGAGCAGTTAGTTGGATGGTCCTCACAGGTAAGCTCATGCTCGGCGAGCTTAGCTTCTCGATTTTCTTTATTCCCGCGATAATACTTAAGACACAGTCTGCAGATGGAAACGGCTTCGTTGTGGCTTGTCATTTGCTTGTGGAGTAGCCTGGAAAGATCTTTTATCCAAACATAATGGGCTAAAAATTGTAAGTTCCCAATTATTAGAAGATCGATATTGGTGCTGGCGGCTGGATTTTTCTTGCTACTCCTAACAATTTCAACTTTCTCTTTGCTTTCATTCCACTCGAAGACGGTGATTCTGATTTTGTTATCAAACACTTCTTCTAGTTTTGGGATTTGAGAGACTGATAAACCACCTTTCTCAAACAATATTCCTTTACTGAGACACTTGATAAAATATCGGTCAAAATATGTTTTATAATGTGAAGTTCTTTCAGGATGTGACCGATCTTTATCGTAAAATAATGCTGATAAAACCGCCCACAAAGCACAGCAGTTATCATAGTTCTTTACGTTGACACAAGCCTTTTTACTGGCG
The DNA here is from genome assembly GCA_950096795.1 of Macrostomum cliftonense. NCBI lineage: Eukaryota > Metazoa > Platyhelminthes > Macrostomidae > Macrostomum > Macrostomum cliftonense. The sequence goes on from CATNEM010000158.1 coordinate 175,146, forward strand.
AGCTTTGTTGGTAACTCCAGGTAAGAGGAAGCTTTAAGAGGATCAAATTTATAAATCATGACTGAGACTTTTTGAATCCCAGTAACAACCCAGCCAGAACCTCTTGATGTAAAGGCGTCAATCTTTTTAGTAATTTCTTGTAGAAAAGGGTCTGGTGAATCGGTTGGACTAAAGGGTGAAGCCTTAGTTGTCATGTAATAATCAAGATATTCGGTGGGTCTTGTAGGCATATAAAACTGTATTAAAAACGATAGTTGAAGCTTGAATGTTTTACGTGTTTTAAGCACGTGATCGATAACTGATTGAATGTCATCTCTAAAGCCATTTATGTTGTTGGTGTTGGGTTTTACAGGAATAGCATATTCTATATAGTGATCAGTAAAAGTTCTCTTTGCAAATGGAATATCTTCTTGGTTCATCTCCGATTCAATTTGGTTAACAATTCTTTCAAGTTCATCCTGTTCCTGCTTATTCTGTGGGTATTTAGACACATTTAGTCCTGTGAGAGTTTGGTACTTTTTAACTAGGGTGCGGCTTTTCTGTTGGTGCTCAGCTGCTGGGTTTTTTACTGGGATATACTGATCTGATGACTCCAGCTGTTTTATTACTTCCAATTGTTTCTCATAGCTGCCAAGATAGCCAGGATCCAAACCGAATTTTTCCCTAGTGAGTTCTTGAAGCCGTTTGCTTTTAGCTTGAAATGAAAGATTTTGAAGCTGCGGAAAATTTTCGGAAAAATATTTGTCCACAGAATTTTTTGCAAAATTTGCTTTTGGCATGTTTTTTTTTATAAAAAATAAAAAATATGTTTTAGGGTGATCACCCTTCGGGTTGCTTGAACTTCTCTGGATTAATAAATTTTGATTAATTTGAGTATTATTAATCAGATCCTGATTGTTGGCTTTTCACATCCGGAGTATTGTAAATCCCGCTTTGTGCAATGTCATAATGGCTTTAATAATGTCGGATTTTGAAATGCTTTCGGTTACCGAGGGATTAGGTTCCAAAGGGCATCCTTCACCTGCCTTTAATTGTGACTCCCTTTTCTTGGGCAATTTTCTGCATCTCTAACTGGTGAGCTCTGTCATTGCCCGCTTTCACAGCCGTCGCAACCCCCCCGGCAACGCCACCGGCAGCACCAACTGCACCCGCAATGATTGGAATCAGTGCAGCGAGGGGCAGAATTCCACCTGTCTTTTCATCTGTAATGCTGCGGGGGTTGTGGGTGTGGTTATTGCAATCTTTACAATGGATTTGCTGCTGTAACGGATCGACTTTCACTTTCATGCCCTTAATAGTTACAAAACCTGGCTGTTTAGAGTCGATGATTTTGCTAATTTTATTAACTGTTCTGGTTTCGATCATTTTTTTGTACATTTTTATTTTTTAATTATTTTTCAATTTATTTCTGTGTCACTTGGAATGACGAGAAGTTCTGCTCTGGCAAATGATCTTGTAGGGGATTTAGGATTAAAGACTTGAGACAGAAAATAGTAGTCACCGGTGGCTGTTGTAAAGTGTCTGTCTATTTTATGTACATCTAAACTGAAATAGGGGTCAGTTGCTCGTCTCTTGGTGTCCTTTTCTAATTCTCCCGGCAGGTAAAGGAATCGAACAAACTCAGAATTTGTGAGAATTTCCGGAGAATAAACTCCTGGGAGCTTTGGATATTTTTTTTGTTGTGGATTGGGAGATTTAAGCTGAACTTTGTCTTGTTTAATTGCAATTGAAGGTTTTAGGCCTGTCATGCGAGAAACTTCATTGTTAAGCTGACTGATTACTACTGGGAGTTGGTCTTTCCATTTCGTGTAGTATTGTCCGCTCTTCAGTTTGAGCTCCTCTGCTGTCTGCTTAGTAAATAGTCGCTTGGCTAAAGTTAGATTAAATCTTTCTACGAAGGCTTGATCTCTGTGAAGCTCGGTTCTACCGTAACGAATTTTTGTATTATTTTTTTGCATTAGAGTTTTAACTCGACCCATGAATTCTTTACCCGGGTCTGTCATGAGGAGGTCTGGGTAGGTTAAGGGTGAATTTTCGTATATGTCTTGCAGAGCGTCCGCTACAGCTTGAGACTGTTTTGTCTTCAGTGGCCTTGCTTCTTTATAACGCGAAGCTACATCAATGACAGTGAGAGCGTACTTATACCCAGAATCGTTTGGGAGAAACAGAAGATCAGCTTGGTGCGCCTCGTTAGGCTTATAGATGTTGAAGTGGGGTCTTGTAAATTTAACAGGTGGGAAATAGACTTGATAGACAGCCTGTTTAGACAGCCATTTTTCTACTATTTGTTTTGGTTCTTTACTGAGTTCTGTTAATTTGGAGACGGCATTATTTCCGATAAAATAACCGCCGTCCCGGTAATAAATTGCTTGTAATTTGTTCTCAGTCATTATTTTTTAATTTTATTTTAAATAAAAAATAAATAAAAAAATGCCCGACATTCACGGAATAATTGAAAAGCTTCCGAAGCCAAACAGAGGGTGGACAATCCCTGGATATAAGTATTGTGGACCTTTGAACCCTCTTGAAATTCAGTTAGATTTCAACAATGTGCCTAATCCGGGCCATGAGCCTGTAAATGAGCTTGATGAGGTATGTATGGAACATGATATTAAGTACCGCGACTTCCCAAATGAAAAACATCGGTGGGACAAGGAAATGCTTAAAAGGCTAGACAATATGGGGGCATCGAGCGGTTGGAGAGAGAGTATGGCGAGGAAATTAGTTAAAGGAGTTATATCTGGCAAAGCAAAGCTAGGGCTTGGGATTGGCGGGTGTTTATGGGAAGAGAGATCGGTGGGGGTAGGATTTATACTGCACGCGCCGGACAGGGAGTTGGGAATGCTGCTGAAAGACATGGGAATCGGGCGTGTGCATGAGGGCGTAGTGTAAAATAATGTTTGCTATTAAAATTGTTTCGTTGGCTACTATCAGTAAACGGTAAGAATTTTAATTCTAAATTTTCCTTGACAATTCAAGGAAAATTCAGAAATTTTTTGCGTGCAAGCTACTGTAAATTCAGCTATTGGCAGTAAGCAAAGTATTTTATTTCTAAATTTTCCTTGACAATTCAAGGAAAATTCAGAATTATTTTGCGTGCAAGCTACTGTACAGCGGTAAGCAAAGAATCTTAATTCTTTTTTTTTATTTCTCTAATTGAACATGTTGTGTCAATGAGTAAATCGGAGACCGATATATTTGCAGGCCCAAAATGGCAGAGAAAGGTGGTGTTAGTGATCGCTTCGCGTCCGTTTATTTATAGTCCGTAGTTATGGTTCTAGAAAGTTCTTAAAATGCACGCTAATAGAAAGTTCCAGAAGTACATTGCTTATAGAAAGTTCTAGAAATACATTGCCTATGGAAAGTTCTAGAAAGAGGTCTAACTACACTACTTATAGCGGCAGTATACGTAAATTACAACCTAATAATTTCGTATTAGTTTTAGTCAATACACAACAGAACAACCATTTAAAACGCTTGGAGCAAACTGCTTTCTATTTATTTCAAGCGTTGACTTTCATCTTTGAGATTGCTGTAAATAAATTAATTCTGTGGACTTAGTTAAAAGTAATTCCAGAGATGACAAGCCTTCTTGTTTATTTGGCGAAAGTTTTATTCTCAATTTTCATAAAGATGTTAAGCATTTGCATGTATGAATCATGTTATTTAATAAAATGTAAATAATTTCAGTAACATGTTTCACTATTTAGTTCACGTCAGCTGTTACTCAGTCTTAAGGCGAAATTTCGCACAGGCAACCGCTGTCTGCTTGCGCTCTTCTTCGTAGTCAAACGAAACCGTTGGCTGTACTCCCAGCCTGGCTTCAAAATTGAGGTCACAATTCATCTCGTCGATTATGGCCGACTTATACTTAATTATGACCTCGTACGAGTAGCCGCAAAAAAGTAACATTGGGTATTGCTCGACGAAGCGGTGGAAGTTTGAAGCACGCTCCACATAGTTTAGCGGCATGTCCATTTTGCTAGCCACCTGGTAATGGAGAAAGTGAATATAAAAAATAATTCAGCATAATAAATAAAATAAGAGAGCAGTAACTATGGAGCTATAGTGACAAATTAGTGACACTCACCTGCATTAGGCTGTGTTCGAACTTCTCCTTCAGCTTGTCGATGATTTCTCCTTGCTTGAAAACAGCAATAGACTTCAAAATCTCTACATCCATGATGAAGGAATGCAGATTGCCTAGTTTGGAAAACAATGTTTCCTCGTTTGCGTCATCATATCGCTGATTCAAAAGTTCATTACAATCTTGAAAATTCGTCTTGATAACGATTTCTTTATTTCTGACTAACGAAAGCCACGCTTTTAGCCTTGCGATGAACTTGGCCGCCGCTTCGTTATTTTCTTTTTTTTGTTTTTTTTCGCCTGTCTTCTTCGCATCAGCAGCCTGCGACGCCAGCTGCGAAAGTATACGCTGAAGAACGCTTTTATCTTGAGCCGACATTTTGTCCACAGCAAGCGTAAGCGAAGTTGTATCCTTACGGCGGAGCTCGCGAAGGCACTCTTGGATATTAACAACATCAGAGCTATCCATGTTTTAGACACGAACGATTACCGAAACTCACACGATACAGAAATGTAAAGCTTTGAGCAGGGGCAGGAAGGTAGGGCAGAGGCAGAGGCACGGGCAGGGAGGTATTTGTAGCCATGGGATTCCCTTTAGAAAATTCTAGAATGTTCACAATCTCCGACGATTACGATTGTCGTTAGTACCAGTCCATATACTTAATAATTCCGGAAAATAGGTAGCGTTATAGTTGCTTGAATCATTACTGCTCCAAAAATTTTTCTGTGTGATTTTTTTTATCGACTTCTGTGGGATTAACTAAATTAAATGAATCTAGATTATGTTGAATGGTTATCCGTAAAAGTCAACGCCTAATTTTAATTATTAATGCTGGCATAATTGATTTAAAGAATCTAGATTGTGATAGACGCTTGTCCGTGAAAGTTGACCCCCCTATTTTTAACCATTTGTGTGGGCATATTAAATTTAAAGAATGTAGACTATGATGGACGCGAAAATTTCTGTCCCAGAAGCCCCCTCTTGCCTTCTACTGATATGGCCTCCTTTCCATCGTGATTTTTCTTCAAGTAAACCCACGCGTCTCTCATGAAGAAGTGCCTGATGCACTGGTGGGGGTCGGACCTGTCCTTAAGACACCTCAATAGGATTTGAAGCGCCCTTCTAGCCAGAATTACTAGATTCGCGCTGTGCCAGTTACCCACAGGCGTTTCGTCCAGAAGATAAAACATCAGAGTCTTTGCGATGTAGGTCTTCAGCCCGCTTGTTCGAGCCGAAATCTCCTTCTTGATGAGGAACTTGACCAGCACGAAGACTTGGCCTTGCTTAGTTGTGAGACTTCGTAGCAGCCGTCGCTCCAGGAAGGTGGTACTCAGCCGCAGCTGCTGTCCGTCTTTTCCAGGCGGTGCTGCAGCTACCAGGTGACACGGAGACGCGTGCATCTCCTGTCTTAAGCTCTCCAGCACCGATGAAGCGATTTGGGTGCTGTATCCTTGTTCTAAGACTTCAATACGAGGGTAGCAACAACAGCGAAATGCCCAAACCAAATCGACTGCGGGCCTCACGTCAGATCCACTCCAGGTCTGCGACGGATTCGAAGCTACAGTTTGTTCGGTATATTTTTTGCAACAGTGCACTATTATGCTCTACGCAACATTATTAAACTCGTAAAAAAGAAATGTTCGTTCTTACCCGACCCAGACCACCAGACGTGTCCGTTTTCATACTCCACTTCCTCGTGCCGCTCTCCGACGATCGAGCAGTTGATGGAGCTGCAGCTTCCCTTTAGGTGAAATAATCTTCCTTCAGCGATGAAGCAGACGTCGATGTCAGAGTCCTCGTCTGTTTGACCGTCCAGACGGACCAAGCTGTTGGACCAGCCTTCGCTGAAGCTGCCGACGATGAACACTTGATAGTCTTTAAACTCGTCAGCATCGAGACGATTTCGGACAATACGTTGCAAGGCGTCGGAGCAAGCGGCTTGTAGCCTGACCCGGTCCAAGACGAAGCCAGACTTCACAAGGGCTTTGTGTAGTTGATTGCTGATGTTTGCATCCTCCTCAGCGGCAGTCGTAGCCTCACCATCCGCTTCAGAACCAACTGGGATGAGGACGTCGCGCATGCTGCATCGGTCTTGTTCGCTGAAATCAGTACATAATGCGTTAAGTCGTTAGTTTAAACAAAAAAATTATCATCAGCGATTTACTAATTGACAAACCTTTCTTCCGACCCAGGCGATTCTGGAATTTGTGCTCTTGAGAGCATCGAGTTCCTAACGAGCCGAAGTTTCAAATTAGTTTCGTCATGCTGGATTCCAAGGTCTTCGACATCTGCGGCCTTTATTAACAGCAGACGAAGGAATTCGTGATGTCCAAAACGGCAGGCTATGGCGGCAGGACTGAGTCCCTCCGAATTAAGTTGGCCCAGCCTGCATCCGTGCTGCAGGAGCGTCTTAGCGACCGACGTGTCCCCTATCGATGCGGCGGCGTGCAAGGGCGACGAGGCGTCGTGGGCTAGAGAGTTCGGATCGAGTCCCGCCTGGATGAGCAGCTTAACTATAATCTCCTGGCCGTGTAGAGCCGCAGAGTGGAGCGCAGTGTGCCTGAGTGCATTTCTCGCATTTGGGTTCGCAGACTCGAGCAGCGCAATCAGCACTTGTTTGTGACCGAGCTGCGCGGCCACATGCAGTGGCGAGTCTCCACGCTCGAGCTGCTGGTCGCATTTAGCGTGCCGACTGAGCAGCAGCACTACATCGTGGTGTCCGTTCCGCGATGCGAAATGAATCGGTGCCGAGCTCGAGTTGGTCTGCAGTGCGGTGTCCGCGCCAGCCTCGAGCAGCAGGCTAACGACGTCCTTGTGGCCGTGCATCGAGGCCAGGTGCAGAGCAGTCGCCCCGCTCTTGTCCTGGCGGTTGATCTGAGCTTTGCCTTCGATCAGCAGCTTGGCCACTCGGGACTGGCCTCTCTCGGCTGCCCAGTGCAGCGCCGTCCTGCAGCGCTCGTCAGCAACGTCTGGACAGACGCCGCCGCTTAGGAACTTCTTCACCTTGCCGACTCTGCCGTCTAAGGCGGCGCTCTTGAACTCCGGGATAATATTCATTTGCAGTCAGCTTGTAAGTGATGTATTAGCGCAGATGAAATGAGATTTTGTTTGCGATCTTTCTTGGGCGATACCTTAAAACAGAAGACATTTATTATTATTGTAGAAAAACACCTTGTTTGGTTCAAGTACAGCAAGCAGACGAGGTCTGGAAGATAAAATGAAGTGTGCAGTAGACAATGAAAGAGTTGTTAGGGTATCTATCCATCGATCTATCAGCAGGGGGCCGGGGGGCAACGGATAACCAGCAACCCCCAGACCGGCGAACTGGGCAACAGTGGTCAATACCGCCCGTTGCGCCTACCCCTGAGCCAAACAACGTCCTGAACCAGGCGGGGGAGGGCGGGTACCGAAGAAACGACAGCACACGCGCCCCAACCACACCGCACAAACACCGGAACAGCACACCAGCCAAACTGATGGTGGACTAATATGCGGGACGAAGGTAGGGGACCGAAGTACAACTTAGCCACGAGATACTTCACTCCGCTGCGTTTTGCTAGCAATTTGCTATCTCGTTGTATTATTATCAAGTACCAGTTAAGTATCATGCATAGGTTCGATGTGGATGAGGTAATCAACGGTGATTATGAACAAGACTAATCGCTCCGAGTAAGAATGGCAAAAGTTTTGAATACGTATCTTGCAGCAGGAAAACTATATATCCTTCAGTCACATTTGCAAATCAGTGAACAGCAATTTTTAAGGTTAACGACACCTCAGCTTCACTCCTCTTTCTTCTTAATGTAATTTGCGCCACCCAATCCCTAAGCCTTCCTTTCTGCCCCACCCCAACCGCCTCGTTCTAATTGGCTCGAGGGGTCAGATTTCAACAAGACCCACCTTGTAATAGAATTCCACACTGTATCAGAAAAAAACAACTCAAGCAGTTACTAAGCTAACAAACGTTCTTTTAGTCAAGTCTTCTTTAGATTGAAGACTTTTTGGTGTGCAATTTTCTTTTTAAGCGAAATTTGTGACGAGTAATTGTTCTGATATTATAATATTCTCGATTGATAGTATCTAGTTGCCGATTCGCTAAAATTATCAACTTTAGATTTTTTACAATTTAGTTGCCAGCAGGGGCCTTTAATTTAAAAAAATTATTCGGCGCTTCGCAAAGTATTTCTCCATAGTAACTAAAAATAAAGTACAGTTTCATATGACGCGACCACTGATGTCTTCAAACTTTTCATTAAAAAGTAGAGTGTAAACTATCGACGAAAGTGGAATTGAACCTCTGCTAGGACTGTCCCAACCGGTTTCTGCTCTCTTAAGCGTCTTCAGGCGACCTCACGCAACAACTCGGCTGTCTTCTACCTCTAGCTAGCTTAACAGAACTCCAACTTATGCTGAGCGGTTTTGTGTAGCGCAATTTCTGAGTCTCTACTGCAAGTTTGTAGCGCTTTTTACTAACTTTCTACTTGCAGTAGACTGTCTCTTTTACATGGAGCTTAGCTGCTCCAGATTCGATTGCTAACCGTCAAAATAAAAAAAATAACTCAGCAAAGCAATAATAAAAATTCACAGCGGAACCATTCCACTATATTGATTGGCAAGCCGACGAACATGCAAACAGACGTACTTCCTCATACGCACACTACTGTCAATTATTGTTTATTTCGAGAGTTACACGTTGAAGTTACAATGCATCGGTACAAAGCAGCAAATGCTAAACCTAAATTTGAAGAAGTAAAACAAAAATAAATAATTCAACAACTACTTAATTTTATTGGTCTTCTTCTTTTTGTTGCCAGAGGCAGCAGACTGCTTCGATCTGCGCTTGTCCAACATTTGTTGAAACGCCTCGGCAAAAGTTCTGTTAGTTGGCCTAGCCGCTGACCGCTTTTTTGTCTTCTTATTGCTGGCATTGCTGCTTCTGCTGTTGTTCTTTTGTACGTTGTCGTCAGTCTGCTTTTTCTTCTTCTTTTTCATTGCAGGTTGGGCAACCGACGAAGTTTCTTGTTGCCGCTTTTCTGGTCGTTTCTGCGGCGTCTTGGCCGCCTCGGAGGTGCAGCGACTCACCCGCACCAGGCGTCCGGCCACCTCAGCAACGCCGTTGAGCTTCAGGGCGAGTTCCACTGCCGACGGATCGGCGAACTGCACGTAGCCGAAGCCGCGCCCGATGCCCGTGCGGGAGTCGCGGACCAGACGGATGTTGGTCAGGTGACCGCACTGGGCGAACGCCGAACGGACCGACTCTTCGTCGCATTTGAAGTGCAAGTTGCCTGAGATTTCGATTGGGAGGAAATTATCAGGGAATCCGTCTTGGGGAGATTCTGAGGGATCTATAGAGAGGAAATCCTCAGGGAATTCATTGTAGGGGAATTTCTCAGGGAATCTATCACAGGGGAAATCTCCAGGGAATCAATTGTAGGGAATTTCTCAGGGAATCTATCACAGGGGGAATCTCAGGGAATTTATTGTAGGGAAATCATCAGGGAATCTATCACAGGGGGAATCCTCATGGAATCTACCACAGGGGGAATCCTCATGGAATCTATCACAGGGGGAATCCTCAGGGAATCTACCACAGGGGGAATCCTCATGGAATCTATCACAGGGGGAATCCTCAGGGAATCTATCACAGGGGGAATCCTCATGGAATCTATCACAGGGGGAATCCTCAGGGAATCTACCACAGGGGGAATCCTCATGGAATCTATCACAGGGGGATCCCCAGGGAATTTATTGTAGGGAAATCCTCAGGGAATCAATTGTAGAGAAATCCTAGGGAATTTATTGTAGGGAAATCCTGAAGGAATCTATCACAGGGGGAATCCCCAGGGAATTTATTGTAGGGAAATCCTCAGGGAATCAATTGTAGAGAAATCCTAGGGAATTTATTGTAGGGAAATCCTGAAGGAATCTATCACAGGGGGAATCCCCAGAGAATCAATCGAGAAGAAATCCTTAGGGAACCCATCAAAAGCGAAATAATTAGGAATCTATCAAGTAAATATTACTCTGAACTGTGAATAATTTCATGTGAATCTGTCCAGACGATCCAGAAACGCGTCACTCACTCACCCAGAAAGACGCACTTTTTATCGTCCCGCTGGGTCTCCCCAACCAGCCGGTCAACCCCGAGGTGCAGGCCATCCAGGCAGTGACCGTTCAGAGCGGCCACAGCTTTAGCAACAGACTCGGGCTCCTTGTACACAACGTAGGCGTTCAAAGACGGTCTTGACAGCTTCTTGTGAATGACGGCCAGGCGTTTCACAACGTTGGCATCTGCCGGAGCAGCCGAACGAAACCTGACGGACTCAATAGGGCCGTGAGCTCGAAATAGCAACAACAAATGGCGCTTCTTCGCCGTGGAAGACACGTTGCCAACAAATACTGTTCGATCGTTTCTGGGATCTTCTTGGCGAGCTTTTTCGCGTTGCTTGGCGAGTTTAGTTCGAGCTTTCGCAGCGGCCCTGTCCCCGACCTGTTCTTGTTCTGCTTTTTTTTCTTCCGATCCTTTTGGATCTTCTTTTGCATCAGAAGAAATTTTTCGACGCTTTGCCGTCTGACGTTCCGAATCGGCAGAAGATGGCTTCTTTTTCTTCTTCAAAGAAGCAGAAGACGACTTAGTAGCGGCTTTCGGATCAGCGGGAGCAGCTGGTTGAAACAGGCTGGCCAAAGCTGAGTCGCATTGATCAGTTGGAGAATAATTGAAATTTAATAATTGAGTCAGCTGACCCGGCTGATACTCAGCGTCACGTGACTCGCCAGGCTCTGTGGACGCCATTTTGTTAGATTTAGATTTTGAAGTTTCTTTCTTTTACCGAATGCTCTGAGGGAGAAAAGAAAATGTAATGGATTTTTTAAATATTTAATACGCTACATATCGGTAGATTTGTAAAGGTTAATTTACCGCACTCATTCTACAAGATCAATACTTAAATAATATCGAAAATTTAATATAAACGAAATAAAAAGATTGGAGACCAACTTGCAAACGACTTGAAAAAGTACGTCAAAATCCAATCGCCCAAATCAACTCGAGTAAGTTTTTTATTTTACAACATAATTATAAATGCGAACAAAAATTTTTAAGCAATGTACGATCGATAATGTTATTCATAGTCAAAAGACTCGCGCGTTAAGCGTTTGAACTTTCTGATTTTTCGTCTCTGTTTGCGCAGAGACGAGATGCGTGGGCGGATGTAGTGTCGGATGCGTGGGCGGATGCAGTGTCGGATGCGTGGGCGGATGTAGTGCCGGATGCGTGGGCGGATGAAGTGCTGGATGCGTGGGCGGATGCAGTGCCAGATGCGTGGGCGGATCCCTTGTCGGCGGCCGCCTCCCACAGCATGACAATCTCGTCCGCCAGCACGCGCTGTCGAATGTCCTTCTCGGCCATGACGTCGGAGACGCGGTCGAGGAGCAGCCGATGCTGTCCGCGTGTCGACGAATCCAGCGCGGCTTTGACGGCGACGGACAATCCATCGAGGCAGAGCAGCTTGCAGTGCGGGCAGGCTTGCATCGCTCGCGACCAGGTGTCAATCAGCTCGCTAACCGAACAGTTAAACAAATCGATTCTCAACCGTTGTCGCCAGAACGTTGCCATGGCAACTTCGTCGCCGAATTCAACGGCCAATGCGACGGCTCGTTGCAGCAGGCGACGCAGCCGAGTCCAGCAGGCGTCGCTGCGAGCTGAGGGCCAGCCGGCGCTGGCCAGCCTGGCGAGTTCGACTGCCGACGACACGGCTAGCGTCGTTGGCAACGCCGGCAGACGGTCGAGTCGAGCTCGAAGCCGGCCGAGACTCAACGGATTGGCCAGGCAGGTCATCAGCAGGCGGCAGAGTCGATGGACGGCGCCGAGGCCGCCGTTGCCGACGTCGTTGAAGCAGGTCTGGAGTGCGTCGGCGGCGAGATCGCCGAGTTCGGCGAGGCTGCCGTGACGGGCGAGGCGAAGCTGCGCCAATAGGTGCAGACAGGTGGCGGCCGCCGCATCCGGACTCGAACCCTCGACCTGCGTGATGCAGTTTTAAGTATTTTACATTTCTAGTAGTAGTAGTAGTAGTAGTAGTAGTAGTAGTAGTAGTAGTAGTAGTAGTAGTAGTAGTAGTAGTAGTAGTAGTAGTAGTAGTAGTAGTAGTAGTAGTAGTAGTAGTAGTAGTAGTAGTAGTAGTAGTAGTAGTAGTAGTAGTAGTAGTAGTAGTAGTAGTAGTAGTGGTATTGGTAGTAGTAGTAGTAGTAGTAGTAGTAGTAGTAGTAGTATTATTAGTAGTATAAGTAGTACTATTAATAATAATATTATTAGTAGTAGTAGTATTAGTATTTTTATTGTTATTATTAGTACACTAAGCGCCAAAAAACGGATACCGCTTTTGAAAAACAGAAAATTTTCAAATTAAAAAATCTTTTCAACCACATGGTCACATGACTAACAAATTAAATAACAAAGAGAGGGATGGAGGAAGCGAGGGAGAAGTGAAAATCATCTCGGCCAGTCACCCCACCACCCACCCACTCTATCCACAAAAACCCAGCCCGCCACTTAAATTGAAGTTTGAAACTTAGGACAGGGCAAGAGGGTATCCGTTTTTTTCGCTTATAGTGTAGTATAATAATAACAATTATTATTATTAAAAGTAGTAGTAGTAGTAGCAGTAGTATTGTGCCTAGCAGGGAGTCTTTCTTAAAATTGTTTGCAGCGCTTCATTCTGGAGATGCTGCGAAGAGTTTCTGCCTTGCTGGTTGCTCACGGAGGACATCCTCATTATTACATACTTTAGATAAGTAAAAATGTTAATCAAATGTTTCTGTTAGGGTTCAAAACTTAATAAACAATGTTAAAATCATTTTTTGTTAAGCAATTTATGCACCCAAGAAAACAGACTCTTTTGATGTTGGGCATGCAATTAGGACTTAGATAGGATAGAAATCTTAGACTGTATTGGCTAAACAAATGTGTCTTGAGCCCGGTTGTCGTCTATTCTTTGGAAAGCCTTTTAATTTTGGTCAGTCAAGCAGATCTTTTGAAAAACTTCAGGAATTTTACTCCAACAAAAGCTCCTGCTAGGCCGTTGCTGCTGCCGACTTCGCATCGATCGTTTTTGCGTTGCGCATCACCAACTCACGGTGGCCCGCTGCTGCTCAGGCAAGAGGAAAATTTTTGCATGCGTATAGTTTTCTGTCGCAGCTTTTGGAAACTTGGTGGCCTGAAAGATTTTTGTTGGAAATTTCTTCTACTAGAAGGGGATGCTTATACAATGATAACTCATGCGGTGACTTTCCATACGAAGACAGAAACAGAGGCTTGAATCTCCATCGAGACGTGTGGAAAAGTGGAGGCTTTTCGCTAAGAATAGACCGCCTCCACAAATTACTTCCACGAAAGCTAATCCAGATCCAGGCTTCTTGACTGCAAAGTTTCGGTGTTATGAAGTCTCATGCCATTCTTTTCGGCGTTGTGAAAGAGGCGGCTTAAATAGCTTTTCGGCGTTGTGAAGTTTCGGTGTTATGAAGTCTCTTACTATACCTTTCGGCGTTGTGAAGTTTCGGTGTTTTAAAGTCTCTAGCTATACCTTTCGGCGTTGTGAAGTTTCGGTGTTATGAAGTCTCTTGCTATACCTTTCGGCGTTGTGAAGTTTCGGTGTTATGAAGTCTCTTGCTATACCTTTCGGCGTTGTGAAGTTTCGGTGTTTTAAAGTCTCTAGCTATACCTTTCGGCGTTGTGAAGTTTCGGTGTTATGAAGTCTCTAGCTATACCTTTCGGCGTTGTGAAGTTTCGGTGTTTTAAAGTCTCTAGCTATACCTTTCGGCGTTGTGAAGTTTCGGTGTTTTAAAGTCTCTAGCTATACCTTTCGGCGTTGTGAAGTTTCGGTGTTATGAAGTCTCTAGCTATACCTTTCGGCGTTGTGAAGTTTCGGTGTTATGAAGTCTCTTGCTATACCTTTCGGCGTTGTGAAGTTTCGGTGTTATGAAGTCTCTTGCTATACCTTTCGGCGTTGTGAAGCTTCGGTGTTATGAAATCTCTAGCTATACCTTTCGGCGTTGTGAAGTTTCGGTGTTATGAAATCTCTAGCTATACCTTTCGGCGTTGTGAAGTTTCGGTGTTATGAAATCTCTAGCTATACCTTTCGGCGTTGTGAAGTTTCGGTGTTATGAGTGGAAAGAGAGAATCTCACCCACGAAATTGTTGCCTCATAAGGCCAGAATTATTATCCCTAGAGATTAAATTTCAATCGATACACATCCCATCAATTAAAAGTAAGCTCTGCTTATTGTTGTGTGGATAAGTAGCTTCGAAAGGCGCTTTTTTATTCAAGAAAAAGTGCTCCAAACTGAGGATGCGAAACGAATTCTGAGACTAAGAAAGAAACTTAACTTAATGGCCTCGTTTTTTTTCTTCATCCATTTGATTCGGAGTGCCCAAAATTTTGTGGCAGAAATAAATTTTACAACTCAGTCAGAGCCAATCCCCTCTCGTTTAGTTTGGCAAAGTCTGCAGTGTCCAATTGGCTGGACAGATTCTGCAACATAAGTTAGACAGGTAAAAATGGAGCTAGCGCAGCGTCTGAGGACAAACAAATTGTAGGGAACTCTCCAGAATTTCATTTTTAAGTAGATAAAAATTAATGTATCAATAAAGCATGTTTAAACGCGCCATTATGATGTTTGCATTAGTGCTTAAACTAAGCAGTGCGCATGAGCAGCTGTACAGCCTGATCGACGGCAGCCTCTGCATCAATAGCGAGTTCGTTGAAATCCACCC
>CATNEM010000158.1:195000-197500 GCA_950096795.1 Macrostomum cliftonense
GTAGTTTTTGTTCTTCGGTATCGCAGGCTTCTTGAGTAGTTGCGTAATAGCTGGAATTTTTTTAAAAAGTAGGCATTCTGGATCAACACGATTCATAGCCTTGTCAATATCCAAGGCCAGCTCACTCACCTGTCATCTTTGTCACTAGCAGCTATCACCGTCGAGCTAGCGCAATCGCCTTTCCAACCGCGACTAGACACATCGCCGAATCTTGGTGCACCCGAGTCCCAGAAGCTCTCAAACTCTTGAACAGACGCTTCAGCTGGACGGCACAAGTTAAACTCAAGGATAGCTTGAAACGAGGCAACAGCTCGTTCTATCAAGCCGCAACGCTCTAAGTACATGCAATAATCAAGAAACAGTACTAACAGATGCTCCCAACAATTTGGCAAAGCTTTGTGAGACAGCATTTGACCATTTGCAATGGACACTAGACTAGCAAAAGCTTCAGCGTACAGTCGCAATTGTTGAGCACGATTGTACAGCTCCAGACTGGATCGCAACAGTTGGAGTCGGCACAGCCAAGCGGCCGTCACATTCGGATAGCGGAATGTCAAATCGGACAGTCTGCGAATAGCTTCAGCTCGTTCCCATTCAGGCAGACAGACTCGAGCTTCTAGCATTCGCAGACCAAGATGAGCCGGTGCTAACTCCAGGCCTCGTTTCACAATTGCAAGGCAACGTTCGTTAGCTAGGCGAGAATTGTTAGGAAACAGGCGTGGCTGCTGAGCGGCCAATTTGAGCAATTCTTCGGGTGTTTCGCTACACACAGCGGAAGCAGCGCTTGGTAAAGCGTTGCTATTGGATTCGGAAACTAAAGAATCTTCTGCTTCTAAAGGCAGAACTTTTCGATGATGTTTAGCATAGTAGCGACTTTTGCGCCAAGTTTTGACGCGGTCTTTGCCTTTGTCGCCATCTGCTGATTGCACTTTTAATTGTGGCAATGTCTGACTTGAGCCATCGAAATTCAAAGCAAACTGACAACGCCAGCGTCCGCCAGGAAGCTGCGGCTGATGAAGCTTAGCAAGACACCCGTACAATCGAATATTATCATTGCCAGTTCGATCAATGTCAAAGCTTTTCGGCTGTTCAGTGGGAGAGTCAGAATGAACTGACTTGGAAGAATCTTCTTCATGACGCTGCTTTTTAGCTTTCTTTTCATCCTTCTTTTTCTTGTCTTTCTTCTTCCGCTTTTCCCCACTTTTAAAATAAGACTGCGCCGCAGAATCTGCCGTTAAAGCATCGCAATTACCAGAAGATGGTTGATAGCTGTTGTACACAGCTGCAGCCGAGCTAACACTGGATGTCAGCTCAGCCAGACAGCTGGCCAAATCTGCTTCTTTAGCTACGGGAAATAGTGCCTGAAAATTAGCAGATATGGGGTTGTAAGCCTGCTATTTTTTCAACCAGCTATAGGGGTCGCAATCACCGAAATCGAAATTCTCCAAGCTCACACTTATAAGAGACAGTCTACTGCAAGTAGAGAGTTAGTAAAAAGCGCTAAAAATTTGCAGTGGGGACTCAGAAATTTCAGACTCAGAGTTATTGTGTGAGTTCGCCTAGCAGAGGTTCGATTCCACTTTTAGATTGTTTACAACACTGGTACCCCTTGGTAAATGGCTACAAATTGTTGATCCTACAGTTGGGACTCAATAAGTAAAAAGAAATAAATAAACAAAAGGCGCGCGATTTAGAGACAAAACCGCAAGACGCACTTTTTATTTGATTTTTTTGTTAATTTTATGTTCAATTTTTATCAGATTTTTTAATTATTTTTAATTACAAAAAGTTTCTCTGTTCTGAATAAAAATACATTCAGCAGGACGCAAAAATAATATTTTTGGTATTTTTGGACGATTTTTTTGCATTTTTTTGATGATTTTTATGCGTAGCATTGAAAAATAAATACAAATATAAGTTTAAAAAATTTGATAATAAAATGATATAGCTACTTAAAGTATGCTCATAAAATGAAAATTTAAAAATCTAAGTGGCAAAGCTTCAATTTTATAATCAAATAACCACAATTGAAAAAATTATTTGTCTGAATAATGATTAAAAGTAGTCAAACAGACATCTCTGGGGTAAAAATTTACCGCTTTTATACAATAAAAAACCACCAAGTGGAGCTAAGATTAACAGCAATGTTAAAAATAAAACAATCTAATAATTTGTAAGTCTTACGTTAGAAAAAAACTGATATGTTGATAAGAAGTTTCCTGGAAATATAACTTACATAAAAATTCAATATATTCAGTAAATATTTAAGATTTGGGTTGAGAGTTAGTGGCGCAATAAAAAAACCAGACAAACAAACAGCTTGGGGACCTGGGAGGCTGGTAGCCCCATAAATCAATCAATCATTCAATTAAACTAGTTGAGGATCTGGGAGGCTGGCCGCCCCATCAATCAATCAAACTACCTTGAGGATCTGGGAGGCTGGCCGCCCCATCAATCAATCAAACTACCTTGAGGATCTGGGAGGCTGGCCGCCCCATCA
>CATNEM010000158.1:202500-212500 GCA_950096795.1 Macrostomum cliftonense
GTTGGTGTTCGTGCTGGGACAGACCGGTGGAGTGAGGTGGGTGCACACTCGCGAGGGATAAGGAGAGGTTGGTGTTCGTGCTGGGACAGACCGGTGGAGTGAGGTGGGTGCACACTCGCGAGGGATAAGGGGAGGTTGGTGTTCGTGCTGGGACAGACTGGTGGAGTGAGGTGGGTCCACACTCGCGAGAGATAAGGGGAGGTTGGTGTTCGTGCTGGGACAGACTGGTGGAGTGGGGTGGGTGCACACTCGCGAGAGATAACGGGAGGTTGGTGTTCGTGCTGGGACAGACTGGTGGAGTGAGGTGGGTGCACACTCGCGAGAGATAAGGTGGAGTGAGGTGGGTGCACTGGCGAGATATAAAATAAACTTGGCGCTGTTTTTTTAAGATGATTTAAGTGATTTATGAGAGAGGAATAAGGTTATATTTAGGAAAATAGGAATAGAAAAAAAACAAAACAAAACCTATTGATCAAAATTCTATAAAACAAGTGCATATAGGAGTACAATTTAAATAAGTACCAAAATACATTGAGTAATACTAACAAACGCTATCAAGATCTACCACTTATAAAACATTGACACTTGAGATAATTGATTGGAATATTTTTTTCGCATACACAGCAGGTATAAACGCAACAGCAATAGGAAAAAAATAACGGTAAAAGAAAACTGTCCACACTAGGGTAGTAACTAAAGCATTAATTACTAAATTATGCGATTCAATTGCAACAACAATCGCCAGCGTAGGAAAGCTTCGAGTCGAAAAATTGCAAACTCCTAGACGGCAGCGGAGTGGCCGCACCGGCTGAGTCCGTTGATGCTCGGCTGCCAAGTCTGACAGCCTGCTGTTGAGTCTGACCAGTCCACTGGGCAATGAAGTCCAACAGGGACAGGGCTAGGCCTCGATTGGCTAGCAACAGGGGTGCCCGATTGCGCTCGGATAGCAACTCCTGCTCGATGAGGCCCTGGCAAACGGCTGCCGTGATGGCGCTATCAAATAACGGCACGCCAAAGTGCAAATCCAATAGAGTGCAACCGTTGCTAGGCGACTGTTCGCATAGCAGCGTAATGTAGCCGCATTGACATTTTAAATCTAGTTCGTTAAATAGGCGATCAACTAAAGCGGTTTGATCTCCGCGCAGCTCTATTATGGGAGTGGGGAATGGCACGTTGATCTGCTTGCAATCGTTTGCGTACCCTGAAGCAATGGGATTCGGATGTTGCGCAATCATGAGAAAAAAGGTCAGTTACGCCAACCCCCTCCGCCATATCAGATCCCAATTAGCGACACCCACACCACCTACGCCATTTCAGACCACTATTAGCGACACCCACCCCATCTTCGCCATATCGGACCCCTATTAGCAACACCTACCCCACCCCCGCCAAATCAAACCCTATTGTTTACACCCACCCCACCTCCGCCATTTCAGACCCCCATTAGCGACACCCACCCCACCTCCGCCATATCAGACCCCAATCAGCTACACCCACCCCACCCCCGCCAAATCAAACCCCAATCAGCTACACCCACCCCATCTCCGCCATATCAGACCCCAATCAGCTACACCCACCCCATCTCCGCCATATCAGACACCAATCAGCTACACCCACCCCATCTCCGCCATATCAGACCCCAATCAGCTACACCCACCCCATCTCCGCCATATCAGACCCCAATCAGCTACACCCACCCCATCTCCGCCATATCAGACCCCAATCAGCTACACCCACCCCATCTCCGCCATATCAGACCCCAATCAGCTACACCCACCCCATCTCCGCCATATCAGACCCCAATCAGCTACACCCACCCCATCTCCGCCATATCAGACCCCAATCAGCTACACCCACCCCATCTCCGCCATATCAGACACCAATCAGCTACACCCACCCCATCTCCACCATATCAGACCCCAATCAGCTACACCCACCCCATCTCCGCCATATCAGACCCCAATTAGCGACACCCACCCCACCTCCGCCAAATCAAACCCTCATTAGCGACACCCACCCCACCTCCGCCAAATCAAACCCTCATTAGCGACACCCACCCCACCTCCGCCCAAATCAGACCCCCATTAGCGACACCCACCCCACCTCCGCCAAATCAAACCCTCATTAGCGACACCCACCCCACCTCCGCCCAAATCAGACCCCTATTAGCGACACCCACCCCACCTCCGCCATATCAGACCCCCATTAGCGACACCCACCCCACCTCCGCCCAAATCAGACCCCTATTAGCGACACCCACCCCACCTCCGCCATATCAGACCCCATTAGCGACACCCACCTCACCGCCCCAATCAGACCCCAAAATCACCTTGCACAAGCACAGCAGAGATAGTCAAAGCGTCGTTAACCGTAGCCAACAGATTACTAGCGGGAGTCTCGCTTGGATCGTGACCCCAGGCGGTGACAAGGAAGGTGTGAAACTGGCGCAACTGTTTAGGCAGTTTGTTCAATCTCGTGCCCTTAGCCAGCAGTAGCGAGGGCGGGCCGCAACCAGTCAGACAGTAGAGAAACAATTTAAACCAGATTGAATTCACTTCGGGAATAGGCGGGCCGAGGTGCAACGGGTTGCACATCATCACGGTGCGATCCTCCTGACTGATCGGCGCCATAGACAGCAGGAAGGCGTAGTTCTTGGCTAGAATTCGAGTCCTGCTGGCGGGCTCCAAGCTCAGTAGCGACTCCGTGCGCAACAGGTCCAGGCCGAGGCCGCCGCTAATTTTAGGATTGTGCCTCAGCCTAGCAACCGTGTCTCTGAGATTGACGGCGTGCCAGAAATAGCGGGCCACCTCGCCTTCGCCGATGTCTTCAACTTTGTCCAATTCGGCTAGGAAATTTTCCATCGATTCTTCGCTAAGTTTGCCAACTTCGAACATTGTGACGGCGTGGTTTTTTAAACCTGGGGATAAATTTCCCATCATTAGGTAGGCAGTCAGGGTGGAGTCGAATAGGAATGCGATTTTCAATCGGCTGGTCGACGTTTGCGACGATTCGCTGACGATTTGCGACAACGTTGAATCGACAGGAGCGGCGGTTGTGTCGGCATTTGCGACTGGGAGCCCGGAGCTGGGAGTTGTTGATCCCGGCGTAGGCAGCGGAGCCGCTCCGGTGGGGTTCAACAATGACGGCCCGTTGGCGTGGTGCGGCCGAGCCATGGTGGGCACCCCGATCCAGCTGGGATGGCGGGAGCCGCTGGTCAGAACTGAATCGTCTGTGCTGCTGCTGCTGTTTGCCGCCTGTTGATCCGCCACTGCCGACGCCAGCGACTCCGACGCTACAGACTGGCTGCCTGACGATGCCGCGGGCGATGGACAGTCCGTGGAGCTGGACGATGTCTTTTTGAAGGCGAAACCGAGACGGCAGAATAGCGAGATGGCTGTCTTAACCTGGGTTTTTGGGGTTGGCGGGTGTTATCAGCAGGCTGAGATAAACATGGGGTGGCGGGTGTTATCAGCAGGCTGAGATAAACATGGGGTGGCGGGTGTTATCAGCAGGCTGAGATAAACATGGGGTGGCGGGTGTTATCAGCAGGCTGAGATAAACATGGGGTGGCGGGTGTTATCAGCAGGCTGAGATAAACATGGGGTGGCGGGTGTTATCAGCAGGCTGAGATAAACATGGGGTGGCGGGTGTTATCAGCAGGCTGAGATAAACATGGGGTGGCGGGTGTTATCAGCAGGCTGAGATAAACATGGGGTGGCGGGTGTTATCAGCAGGCTGAGATAAACATGGGGTGGCGGGTGTTATCAGCAGGCTGAGATAAACATGGGGTGGCGGGTGTTATCAGCAGGCTGAGATAAACATGGGGTGGCGGGTGTTATCAGCAGGCTGAGATAAACATGGGGTGGCGGGTGTTATCAGCAGGCTGAGATAAACATGGGGTGGCGGGTTTTATCAGTAAACTGACTACCTCATGAGGTGCTAAATTTTATTAATAAGGCCAGAAATAATTTAGTGAACAACCAATTAAGCGAGCATCTCACCAAGCCAAGGTCAGCCTGTAGCACGCTAGCCAGCTCTTTGATCGTTGTGTGCTCGTCAATTGATATGAAAATTTTGTAAAGCAGATTTTCAAACGAATCGCCAATGACTCGATTCATAACAAAGCCCTCCAACGTGGGCACAATGATGCAGTCATCATCCGCTATAGGTACGTCCAGATACACGAAACCTTTCAAGTAGAGAGATTTCAACAGGTGATAATCAACAGTTTCGGCTACAATAGGGCCGCCGTTTCGATCGATCAGGCTGTCAATTAGGCGGCGTTCAATAGGGGTGCACACCTGGTGATGGGGTTGGCGATTGTACACACTTTATTTGGTGCTGTTCATAAATTTGATTCGGACAATTCTTAAATTGTTTTGAGAGGCCATTCTCAGGGTGGGTTGGAGGCGATTCTCAGGGTGGGTTGGAAGGGATTCTCAAGATGGGTTAGAGGGGATTCTCAGGATGGGTTGGAGGCGATTCTCAGGATGGGTTGGAGGCGATTCTCAGGATGGGTTGGAGGCGATTCTCAGGATGGGTTGGAGGCGATTCTCAGGATGGGTTGGAGGCGATTCTCAGGATGGGTTGGAGGCGATTCTCAGGGTGGGTTAGAGGGGATTCTCGGGATGGGTTAGAGGCGATTCTCAGGATAGGTTAGAGGGGATTCTCAGGATGGGTTAGAGGGGATTCTCAGGATGGGTTAGAGGGGATTCTCAGGATGGGTTAGAGGGGATTCTCAGGGGGGGGGGGGTTAGAGGGGATTCTCAGGATGGGTTAGAGGGGATTCTCAGGGGGGGTTAGAGGGGATTCTCAGGGTGGGTTAGAGGGGATTCTCAGGGTGGGTTAGAGGGGATTCTCAGGATGGGTTAGAGGGGATTCTCAGGGGGGGTTAGAGGGGATTCTCAGGGTGGGTTAGAGGGGATTCTCAGGATGGGTTGGAGGCGATTCTCAAGCTTCTCAGTATAGGTTGGAGGCGATTCTCGGGATGGGTTGGAGGTGATTCTCAGGGTGGGTTAGAGGGGATTCGCAGGATGGGTTCGAGGCGATTCTCAGGATGGGTTAGAGGCGATTCTCAGGATGGTTTAAGAGGCGATTCTCAAGGTGAGTTAGAGGCGATTCTCAGGATGGGTTAGAGGCGATTCTCAGGATGGGTTAGAGGCGATTCTCAGGATGGGTTAGAGGAAGGGATTTTCAAGGTGTTTTTCAAGAAAACTAGATGCGAATCTTTAGAAGACAAGGCACCCAACAAAAAAACAGATAACCATTCGCAAGCACCAACCAACCTGAATGGCATCATTTGGCACATAGCCGACTTGCACCAGCCACCAAGGCTGAATCACCACATCGTCAACCGGTTGCTGAGGTAGAAAATCCCTCACACGCCTCTTGCGAATCTCTAATCCCAGAATTCTCCTACTAGACCGAGTCTGATTCATCACTTCGATGTACTGATTCCGACCGATGCCCAATATTCTGACGCAATCGGCAGCAGTAAAATTTGGCAAGCAATCGTAGCTACGCTCCAGATTCATGATGGCCTCAACCATGTCCGTGTAGTAGTGATAGGGCGTTACGCCCAGGCCCCTGGCAATCTTCACCTGCAGATGGTAGGGATACAGCAGCAGGTGCTCGCGGCTGTACGTCACCAAATCTTCGTAGTACTGACGTTCGGAACGTTTTAATAAACGTTTACTGTAGGATCCAATCTGGTGATCGTCAAATCGAAGCTGATTACGTAATCCGTATTGGTAAATCGCGTTGGCAAACTCTCGCTCCCCTCCTAGCTGCTGTTTGACAGAGGAGGGCAGCCGGTTCCACGTGTAGCCCTGACGAAGGTAGTTAGCCAGTTCTTCCCCTGGGCGCATGGCTTCTGCCGGGTTTTGTTCTACTTTGGATTTGTAGCTTTTAACTGACAGTTAACAATAGGCTTTTGACAGCTCTGCAAATTTATTTAGGAACTATTGGAAATTGAATATCTTACTGAAAAATTAAAGGGGATAAAAACTACCACTGAAGGATTATGGGGGATTAAAACATACACTGAAGGATTTCAGGGGATTAAAACTACTACTGAAGGACTATGGGAGAAAAAAATATTACTGAACGACTATGGGAGGGGTTTAAAACTCCTACTAAAGGATTATGGGGGATTACAACTCCCACTGAAGGATTATAGGGGATTGAAACTCCTACTGAAGAACTATGGCGGATTAAAACTCTGAAGCTTTAAATGAGGAGTTAGGAGAAATAGTATAATTTTCCTCGAAAGATTAGAGGGATGCCTACATTTTCTAAGCCCAGAAATATTTCAGCCTACAGGTAATCACCAAAAGGACTTCAATGACCTTTTAAAAAGTGACAGACGTAAAAGAGGCACGCTACAGTTGTATTTTGTACACATGATGCATAATTAATAGCTAAGTTTGCATAGCAACAAATAGCAAATGGAATGCTATGTCATAACGGTGTAAAAAACTAAGTACTAAATTTGAAGTCATTTTTTGGAAATATTAGGGAATGTAAACCTGTGACAAATCAGAGCAACAAAATCCGCATACTGCTACTACAAGTAGAAAAACTCATTTAGAGTAAATTAGATTAAAATACAAAAATTTAAGGCTGCTGTGAATTGGACGGTAGCAAGTTAGCTAAAAGTACTGAGTAAAATAATAGAATAAACGTGCTAATAAGTTACAATTATTTTGAAATTACTCTAAAAAACTTATAAAAAAAGCAACACTCTGATTTCACTTCAAAGTAAAGACTTAAGGACGGAGCAGCTGAAATGTGACAGGAAATGTATTTGACATAGCTAGATGGACGGATGTGAGAGAATATAGACAGACTGACAGACAAAAACACAAAGCAAAAATATAGACAGACAGACAGACAGACGGAGAGCCAGACAGACAGACAGACAGAGACAGGCAGACAGACAGACAGACAGACAGACAGAGAGACAGACAGACAGACAGACAGACAGACAGACAGACAGACAGACAGAGAGACAGACAGACAGACAGACAGACAGACAGACAGACAGGCAGACAGACAGACAGACAGGCAGACAGACAGACAGACAGACAGACAGACAGACAGACAGACAGACAGTCAGAAATAAACGCAAGGCTACAAAAAAGCAGTTCTGACCAGCAGCAGAAGCAGCAACATGACGTCACAGTGATTACGTAATCCGTATTACCAACAGGCCAAAAAAAGCTCTCAGCAGCCGGCCAGCGCGCCGAGAATCTCCTGCACCAGATTCCTAATGCCGGCATCGGCTGCGTTGTCCGCCCTGCTGGCCGCATCAGCCAGAGCGGCGCGCAGCTGCTCGAGTCCGCCAGCCGACTCGGCGCTGAGCTGACCGGGCCGAAGCTGATCGGCAGCCACCGAGGTAGCAGCGAATCGTTTCAAAATCCTCAGCACAATTCGAACTCGCTTCTGCTGATTCCCGCCGCCACTGCCGCCGTCAACTTGCAGCGCTCGAGCGAATCCTTCCAGACAGTCGGGCCCGAGCCAGTCGCAATGCTCGCCGCCAAATAGCGAGGCCAAATGCGACAACGCTTTCAACGATTGTTCGTCAACTTCGGGATCTTCGTGGGACAGCAGGCGGACTAGGGGAGTGGTCAGATCGGCTAGGGGACGGACTGTCACTAGGAGACGTTCGGCTTCGGCGGCGCAAGATTCCGACGACAATGTCGAAGTTGTATTGCCGCTGTTATTATTATTAGTAGTATTATTGTTAACAACTGTACGACGCAGTTGTAAAGCTCGCCGAGCAACATCGGAGACCACTCGCAGACAGGCGTTAACGGGATCGAGCACAGCCTGTAGATGATTGGCCGATTCCAATGCAGCGGCGGGATCTAAGGCCTGGGCGGCGACTGCCGCGTTAGCCAACTCGGCGAAGCACGCGCCGAGAGCGGGCACGCTGTCTGGCAGAAGAGCGCCTGCGGCTTTGGAATCGCGTTGGCTGAGTAGGATCTGGGATGGGCAACGATTTTATGCCATATTTAGTTTAGGATTAGCCATAGCAACAGCATAGCAACTATTTTAGCAGTATAGAACCCGGATAGCAACAAATATCAGCTATCAACGGTATTTCAGTAATTCATAAACCAATTTAATGATGCATCAACGGCATAGCAACCACTTAGTAACCACTAAGATTACTTATCCCTACATAGTAGCTACTTAGCAACTAGTTTATATTTTATTAAACGGCATAGCAACAACATAGAAACGAATTTAATAATAAAAAAACGGTATAGCAACGGCCTAGAAACCAATATTAAGAAGCATCAACGGCATAGCAACCGTATGGCAACCATTGAAACTAACAACCCTTATCAACATATCATAGCAGCGACTTACTTATAATTAATCGACATAGCAACAACATAGCAACAGTTAAGTAGCTATCTATAAACGCCATAGCAACAAACTAGAAACCAATAAACCAAGAAACCATAGCAACCCATAAAGGAATTTAGCTATGAACCACTGAATAGCAGCGACTTAGCAACTAATTCTAACAAATCTCATAGAAATCAAATTCCTCACCGTAATAAGCCGAAACGAATTCAAAGCAGTCTGCGAAGTCAACCCGAACTGCCTGTCGGCTAGCAATTGCAAAAGCAACACGGGAAATCCCGACAGTTGAACAATAGCCACAGCATTGGGCTTCAATTCGCAATAGGTGCTTAATAGTTTCAATAGAAAGCAAGGCGCAGGCTCTGCTTCTAGAAGAAGCGACTCGCACTGGGGAATTATGTAATCGTCGATAGCGGCCGACGCGGCTTCGGATTCGGCGTCCTGAACTAGCAGGTGGCAGGTCATTTCGGCAAAAATTTTCATGGCGACTACCTGCGGGAATGGGGATGACGGCGTTTTTTATTGGGGGCTGAAACTTCTATAGGGAAAGGAAGCTTTGATTAGGTGGGTTGGGGCTCCGATTAAAGGGGTGGAAGCTTCGATTAAAGGGGTGGAAGCTTCGATTAAAGGGGTGGAAGCTTCGATTAAAGGGGTGGAAGCTTCGATTAAATGGGTGGAAGCTTCGATTAAAGGGGTGAAAGCTTCAATTAGGGGTGGAAGCTTCGATTAAATGGGTGGAAGCTTCGATTAAAGGGGTGGAAGCTTCAATTAGGGGTGGAAGCTTCGATTTAATGGGTGGAAGCTCCGATTAAAGGGGTGGAAGCTTCGATTAAAGGGGTGGAAGCTTCGATTAAAGGGGTGGAAGCTTCGATTAAAGGGGTGGAAGCTTCGATTAAATGGGTGGAAGCTTCGATTAAAGGGGTGGAAGCTTCGATTAAAGGGGTGGAAGCTTCGATTAAAGGGGTGGAAGCTTCGATTAAATGGGTGGAAGCTTCGATTAAAGGGGTGGAAGCTTCGATTAAAGGGGTGGAAGCTTCAATTAGAGGGGTGGAAGCTTCGATTAAAGGGGTGGAAGCTTCAATTAGAGGGGTGGAAGCTTCGATTAAAGGGGTGGAAGCTTCAATTAGAGGGGTGGAAGCTTCGATTAAAGGGGTGGAAGCTTCAATTAGAGGGGTGGAAGCTTCAATTAGAGGGGTGGAAGCTTCGATTAAAGGGGTGGAAGCTTCAATTAGAGGGGTGGAAGCTTCGATTAAAGGGGTGGAAGCTTCAATTAGAGGGGTGGAAGCTTCGATTAGAGGGGTGGAAGCTTCGATTAAAGGGGTGGAAGCTTCAATTAGAGGGGTGGAAGCTTCGATTAAAGGGGTGGAAGCTTCAATTAGAGGGGTGGAAGCTTCGATTAAAGGGGTGGAAGCTTCAATTAGAGGGGTGGAAGCTTCGATTAAAGGGGTGGAAGCTTCAATTAGAGGGGTGGAAGCTTCGATTAAAGGGGTGGAAGCTTCAATTAGAGGGGTGGAAGCATCGATTAGAGGGGTGGAAGCTTCGATTAAAGGGGTGGAAGCTTCAATTAGAGGGGTGGAAGCTTCGATTAAAGGGGTGGAAGCTTCAATTAGAGGGGTGGAAGCTT